>JAYMTF010000865.1:0-29012 GCA_036897485.1 Pelargonium nanum | reverse complement strand
GCACTAAAGGAAAACCTAATCTGAACTGCACATGGGGTGTAGGAGGGAAAATGAGAGTAATATTAAAAACACATTAAATTATCTTCTAATCCTTAATTTTTGCAAAAATGAAAACATGACACTCATTTGGGAACGGAAGGAGTATTAGAAACATTAAACCGATATTAGATCTTTCAGATAAAAAAAACTATTGAATCCGTCCAAAAAAAACAACCTTGAGGTCAAATCCTTCACATTTTTCACATGATACAATTATATTTATACCAAAGGATCTTTGGAATATTCCTGAACTTCACTATATATATGGTGAATATTCAACCTGAATAAATGATATACTTATTCTCAATAAGGTAATATATAAATACAGTAATACTTAATAAGAAAGTAAATGCAAAATATGACTTTTATATTGCATAGTCTTCACTTAAAAATGTAAGTCCAATTTTCAAATACCATGACCTCATGAGTCATGAGTGAAGCCAAAAAGTTTATGCATTTTGAGCAGTTTTTTTCTTGAGATTTTTTTGACTATTTAATTTTCAAGAAAATTAGAGCAGCCATCAAAGTCAAGTGCAACTTGCCAATTCACATGCATTGAACTCATAACTGCTGCCATGGCAGACCATGAGGTTTAATTGTGAGCTCAAATGGTAATATTATAACCCTAATTCTGCATGTGTTCAAATTGACTCATTCAAGATTTATTTGAAACTAAGATATTTTTTTCAGTTTAGCTCACTCATATGTCTCCATTAGCTGCCAGTGGTCATTATAAGAACCTAAGATTTTCTTTTTCAACATTTTAATTTCTTTTTATAAAATTTAAAAAAAAAACAGTTATAATTTTGTGGTGCAATGATTTTGGAGGCATCCACAAAAAGTTGAAGTTTGTTAAATAATTATCAACTCGTTGCTTTTAATATTCATCATTGTAAAAGATAAATCATCAAAAAAGTTCTTTCTGAATCGTGATATTCGAAACAACTTTCGACAATTGAGATAAACTGAACACAATATATAAATATGTGTTTGTGTGTGAGAGACCCTCCAGTCACCTCGATAATTAGATAGTTTTAAACGAGTAGTAAGAAAAATAACGAACATGCCATATATCTTCAAATTTGATCAAGAACATGTGTATATTTAAGTATTGTGCCATAACTATTTAGGAATCCCTTCCGACTTAAGACCATATACCAACATACAAGATTTGTTCACTCTTATCCCGTCTACACATTAGGTGAAGTGTTAAAAAAATTCACATCCAAATAATAATGTAAAGTCAATCACCACTTAAAAATATCAATTATTAAATTATTTGTATATCAGGTTGAGCTTTCGATTTAAGCTTAACAATAATCAAAAGAATTTAACCAAAAAAACGAACGATACGCCCTATCATTCCATACAATTCTCATGAATCTTAGCATGTTAAATTACAACATGCGAAACTTTCTGAATTACACAAGACAAGCCCCAATAGCTGGCGAGCAGTTCTGTTCATTTCTGGCCTTATCTAAACCTAAATCTACGAACAAAACATACATAAACAACAAAATAATTGCAAGGTTGGCTAGGACATAGCATCAAGACATTTATGTTGTTAAAGTAGTTGGGGACACCAACTTTTTAAGGATTTTGGCTAAGGTGACAAATGAAGCTAAACACTCCAACATGCATGCTATTTTTCTTAATTACAGGCCAGATACGATGTTTAGGGTTTAGGTACGAGGAGAGATATTAATTATATGAATATGATGCTTAAATGTGTGATGCATATATGATTTGTATCAAGACCTGTACCCACCTTTTGTTGGATAAATGCCACTTCTTAATCATAACTAGTAACCATTTATGATGTGTAATCAAGCTAAATATAACATGGAATGTCTTTCATTTTGGAATTTTATTGGAAACATTCATTAATTATCATGATTTGATTTTTTGTTGGATAACAATGGTTTTCTTAATGCAATGCATACATCCAAAAATATGTCAATCCACTTTGTCCATATGCGTTGCTCTCTAGCTCTGTTTTAAAATGAGTGCTTGTTTTCTTATATATATTTATAAAAGAAAATAAACATAAGTTTGTTATTAAAGTTTGATATTTTAGACACAGTCGGGGCCAAGACCACACAGATGTGGTCTAACCATACGATTGTGGACACGTCCCAAAGTTCGTATGTTTGGTCAAATTTGTCCTATATTTGCTTGATTTCGCACGATTCAACTTAAATAAGTACATGATACAAGACGTAAGGCTCATGATCCATATGATCTAGTCTAGGGTTCACATCCACGATCCAATCTAAAAATTCATATGGATTTTTCATGTCCAGATTCAACATAATTGTCTTCTAACATTCTCTCTGCCAATTAGAATCAGAAAGTTATCAGCCCATATAAATACCTTCAAAAGTCAAGGTAAATTATACAATCACACACTTGTGAATTATAGTATAACACATCAATCTTAACGTGTGAGTTTTTTTTATGTAGAATAAAAACAAGTGAATCACAAACTTATATCTATAAAACCGATGAACAACATCAACGACACGTTTATATATGTTCATATAGGAAAGCAATTTCACATTACATAATTATTTTCGAACTTAAATTTTCAAAGAGATTAATGATCTTCAACTTCAATACTTATTCATAGTCTTTAAAACCAAACAAGTAGGTGCCGAATTATGGAATTCCATGACAAGTACAACCATGCACATAGTTCATAGTTCTCAACCAATAACATCTTGACACCTAAGAGAATAGTTTCATGCACGTGTCCTAAAGCTAAATTCTTCAAATCCCTTTACTTTACAGCTAAATTGACCTGCAAAAACAAGCTGTTTCTTTTTTCTACATTATTGATTATTCCCATATTTTTTTCTAGTAAATCTTTTTCTAATTTCTCGAGTTCTTGGAGCTAGACTTGTTGTTGTCCAAATTCTATCCACAAGAACAAAAAAGAAAATAAAATATCACACACTCACAAGTGTCCAAATCAGTCCAATCTACCAAAACACCTACGTGCCTCTTTGACCTACCAAACAATATTCAAAAAACCACATTCCCAAAACATCCAATTCTCTCTCCAATCTTGGAAGTGCCACGCCCACAAACTTCTAAAAATAACCCCAATCAACAACTATCTAGCTCCTCTTTTGACCTTTCATTCGATTCTGACCTACCAATCTTCTTCAAACAAATACAAAACTATATATCAATCTTTATTATTATATGTAACTTCATCTAGTCTCATCTAATAATATTATACTATATAGTTTTGTTTAGGTTTAGTAATAATGTAACATTACGTAATAACTTGCACTCCATTCTATTGAATTGACAATAAATATTTTAACCAAATTTTCCACATCTTAAAAATAATTTTATATTGGTCATATTAATTTTACATGTTATTTGAATCAATCAAATAATCATAATAAATAAATAATAAGCAATGTTATACGTAGTATGTCTCAAATATTGTACTAAATGAGCTGCCAACTAACGAAACATAACACATCAGTTATTTCATTGATGATCTGACTAAATCACAATATTTCACATGTATAATATGTCTTATAAATTAGGCGTTATGCGCGATAAATTTTTGAGAGTGTAGTATTATCATGTACGTCGGGTTGGTATATGTTAATTTTAATTTTAAAATACATAATTATGATACATATGTGTGTGACGCATAGATTGTCACGCCACTTTGAACATCATATTTTGTATAAAATTTGAAATATTTAGTATTTTTTAAAATAATACATAACAACCAGTTACCCAAAATAAAATCATATAGTTAAATCCAAATTAAATTTCTTACCTACTCAAAAAGAAGATTATAGTAATTCAAAAAAATAATAAACTTTAAAAAAATGTAAGCTTGCATTAGAGTCTTTTGAGTGAAAGAAACCCTAACTAAACCCACACACTTCCAAAAACCAAAAATATTAAAAAATTAAGTAAATGGACCAAAACGGAAAGCACCACAAGGACGTGTCACCATGTCGCGACAAAACAGCAACCTTTTTTATTTCCGCTTTTGACAAGAATAATAACCAGCCTAACTCCGTCACACGTGTCCACGTGGCCACCTCCACACACTTCCGCTACCCGCCAAGTGTCAGCGCGTGTTCCACACGCATCGCCTCTCTCCCTCCCTTGCCGACGTGTTTTGCCCACGCGTGAAAAATGCACCCCTCACGAATTAAACATTTTATTCAAAATACAAATAAAAATATTTTTTACATTTACGCGCGCTTCCCGACCCCTTTTTGCGGAAATGTTTCTAGAAGCGTCCTCGAAGAGCGACACGTGTCCACCTGGCATGCTGAGTCATCCCGATCTCCCCGGATAAGGTCGGCCGCTTGATAAACATCAGAGGTTCTTGGGACACGTGGCGAGTTTAGAACGGTGGTGATTCCAGCCCCGGGCCCACCCCGCCAAAAACGGAGACAAGGACGACCGTAATTATCTCTCTGTTTCGCGGCCTATATAAGTAACCGCCGCATCTTCACTTCAGAAAAAAAGAAAAGAAATCGAAATAGAAAATTTCGAAAAAACATTTCTAATTTTCTCTCTAGCCAAACAGCCGCCAGAAAAATGGGAGTCCCTGAGACCGATCCGCTCTCACAACTGAGCTTGCCGCCGGGTTTCCGGTTTTACCCGACGGACGAGGAGCTTCTGGTGCAGTACCTGTGCCGGAAAGTTGCTGGGCACCACTTTTCTCTGCAGATTATCGCTGAAATCGACCTCTACAAGTTCGATCCGTGGGTGCTTCCAAGTAAGTTTCGAGCTCAATTTCGATCACCAACAGAACCCAGATCTCCGATTTCGTAACAATTGTGCTAAATTCGTTGTTTTTCGGTTTTGTTTTCTCAGGTAAAGCGATATTCGGTGAAAAGGAATGGTACTTTTTTAGTCCCAGAGACCGAAAGTACCCAAACGGGTCGAGACCCAACAGGGTCGCCGGGTCGGGCTACTGGAAGGCCACCGGAACCGACAAGATGATCACGACGGAGGGCCGGAAAGTGGGAATCAAGAAGGCGCTCGTGTTCTACGTCGGGAAGGCGCCGAAAGGAACGAAGACGAACTGGATCATGCACGAGTACCGTCTTATTGAGCATTCGCGTAAGAGCGGAAGCACTAAGGTATTTTCACAAACACTTGGTGTGCATGTCTTGAATTGTTCATTTTTATAGAGAATTAGTTTTTCTGATCAAATGGGTGTTAATTTTTTCTCAGTTGGATGATTGGGTTCTTTGCCGAATCTACAAAAAGAATTCGAGTGCTCAGAAACCGGTCGCTGGATTGATTTCGAGCAAGGAACAGAGCCAGGGCTCGACGTCGACCTCATCCTCGTCGCACCTCGACGATGTGCTCGAGTCGCTGCCGGAGATCGGCGACCAGTTCATGAACGTCCCCAATATGAACTCGCTGAAATCGTCGCTACTGAACCAGCAAGACGACAAGCTCAATTACCAGAATCTGGGTTCAGGGAATTTCGACTGGGCGAGTCTGCTGATACTCAACACGGCGCCGGAACTCGGACAGACTCAGCAATCGCAGACTCAGGGAATGACGAATTACGCTAACGACACCTACGTGCCTTCGATTCCGCCGCTCTGCTCGCCGGAGAAGTTCGGGACGACGGCGATGGAGGAGGAGGTGCAAAGTGGGTTCAGGAACCGGCGAGCTGAGAACAACTCGATGATGTATCAGAACAACTCGAACGTGTTGACTCAGAACTTCTCAAACTCACTTGACCCGTATGGATTCAGGTACCCGACCCAATCAAGCGGGTTCGGGTTCAGGCAATGATTCTAAAACCATATCTTTGGAGTTTGGAGTGCAGTTCTGTAAATAGATGGTATTCTTTGGGCTAACATTTTGGGTGAATTATTTGTTGGGGTTCAAGTTGATGATGGTGAAAAAACACACAAGGAAATGTCAAATTTGGCCCTGAAAGTTACACAAGAAAAGGGAAATCATTGTACAATTAGTCTCCAAGTTGTTGGGAAGTATAGGATGTAGCAAGTAGTACTAAGTTTTGGCCTTTGGAAACTCTTGTTGTCAATGGAAAAATGGCTTGCAATAGCATTGAAATTTAGACATATTGTCACTCATCATATGGTGGCACATAGTGCATACTTTTGTTGGTTGGTTAACACTATTGAAACACTCCTATTAACATTTTCATCAATGAACTATTTTATTGAGATATGTTTGAATGCGTCTATTACTATATTGAGAATTTATTAGTCAAATGATTACGTCGTTTATATGTTAGCATAATAGTGAAATGTAACGTGAAGTCAGAAAAAAAATATGTTCACATTACAAACATGAATTATATAGAAAAAATGCAGTTATATTTGTATTTGCATAAATTCATTACAAGCATACATTTCTGACGCTATTATTTCTGACATAAATTAATTTTTATAAGTTGATTTGGATATTTAAATTATATTATGTGTGTTAATTTTAGAAATTTGGCTAAAACTATCGTATATGTGGACAATAATTATTGACTCATGAGATTGGGAAGACCGTAGCTAATAAAAAAATGTATAATTTGTAAATTGCAGACACCACCAAATTGGTGGGTGTATATTAATGTATAGTGTTAAGTTTACTATTGGTTTACACTTTACACATCAAAGTTTGCATCTTAATACTAAAATGTTAATCTTATTAATATAATTTAAATTGCACAATTATATGTAATTTTTTATTTTTAATGTTACCGACATAAAAATTTCAATACTCTACCTAACGTGCATGATAAATAAAGTGATATGCTTAAGTACAAGCCTACTCATGAATTATTTACTTAAGTCGAATGTATCACTTAATATGTGAAACGTGACATTGACTTTTATTTGAAAATGTTGTAAAACCGATAATTTCACCCTAAACATGCTGAATGCATTTGAAATACAACTCAACTAAAAAGCAATCAGATCTTATCCGAATAGGCCCAAACCGCAGGTAAAATGTGGTAGGGAATCGTAATTCATAAGTGCAATGCATGTGGGCGTCTGTGGCGGAGTTGGTGATTGTAATGTATATAATATCGTACTAGTTGTAAGATTTGGCTTAAGGATTGTATGTGGTTTGATGAAGTTAATAATGTTTTGTACTATGTATTGCTTTTGCAACAGCTGCGCAGCCCATGCACTGCAATCCTACTTCTGGTCGTCCCAATAATCAATGCTACTACAAAAGTCGGCTGGTCGGCTGTCTTCACCAATTATTAGTTTTTTTAGTTCAATTTTGGTTCATGCAGGTCCAAATTGCATGGGGAAAATAAAAGGGACTTCACTTTTTGAAGAGTCCATCAATGTGGAGAAACTCTTTAAGGGACTGGGCCCTCTGAACAGGTCATGGACCTCTCTCTTTTTTATATTATTTTTTGCACATCATTCATTCACATGTAGCCACATGATCATTGAAATGAGCAAAAAATAAATAAAAAGGCTGCAGATTTACTTTTTCTTGAGTCCCTTCAATGCAATTTTTTTTGGTTTGAGCCCTTTGCTGATGTGGCACACAATAGATTATAAAACAACATATATAGGGACTCAATTTGAGTCCCACCATTGCTGATGCTCTTATATATTCTTACATTTTAGATAGTTAATTAGTTTATTTTTAGAGAAATATAAATTACTATTGAAATTTTTGTAATATTTTCAAAGGTGTGTGTTGAATTCATTAGCTTAATGATAGTCAATTATCACTTCTTTAATCACTGCATTTTTGTTTGGTATATTATTAGTAAAAAATTTCAATGTTTAGACTTTAGTGTGAATTTTCAAATACCATTTTATTGTGATCTATACTCCTATATGAAACTTCAAATCCTCAAATATCTCTTGAAAGAATTGATAAAAAAAATAATTTAATATAATAAAGTTCAACTTGTACCATCTCTAATAGTATGAAAAGTAAATAGTGGATTCAAGACCCAAAAACAAAATTTGAAAGATAGAGTTTGTCAATGGATAAGATAAGAGCTGAAAATGGATGTTGCATATGGACATAATTGTGAACAGACTCTATTATTGTGGTGAATAATTATGCATCACAAACTCAAAATGAAAACTGTGGCATACAAATAAATTTGTGTTAATTAATGTCCTCACTTGTGCAAATAATGATCTCTATAGAAATTGGAATTAATTGCTAATATCTCTTTTGGCTATCTATTGCACCATATGACCAATGATAAGACAATAAGAATCATTTGTTAATATATGGATCACTACGACCTTAAATGAATATTGATAATACACTATTGTAGCATGGAGTGTGATGGTCAAATTGATCGATTCATTCCATTTTGAAAATAGTCTTTTCAATATAAAAAAATTATATATGGTACCGGAGGGGAGGGTAATTCCAGTGCCTTAGGTCTGATTGTTAAAGACATTTTGTCTATATTTGAAGAGTTTATTTCAGTTTCTTTTAGATGGATTAGCCGGTCTGCGAACCAGGTAGCCCATACGTTAGCTAGGTCGTCGGTTTCAGTTTCAGTTTCAGGCACGGAGGGTTGTTTGGGTTTACAACCGCCCATAGATGTTTCTAGTTTGTTACTTTCGGAGATGGCGTAATTTTTGAATAAAATCTTTCCGTTCAAAAAAAAATTATATATGGTAAATCTATTTTCAGACCAAATTGTCATCCGCTACAAAATTATGTTTTCACCGAATAATATTAGTTCACATCTTCCACGTTGAACATAATTTTTCATAAGTGCTAGTCAATTTTTTAGATTAAATAGTGAAAAATAAATAAAATAAAAATGGTAACCATCCAGCCAAGTTTTATTTATTTATTTTATTTATCAAAACAAACAAGTTCTTAAGATTTAAAACATGCATTTCCAGTTTTCTGAAACCTTAATGATTTCTTTGATTTTATAAACTTATTAGTTAATAATAAGATAACATGTGACATTTGTTTTTTAATATATTGATTGTATATATGATAATTAGCTTAACTAGAGTCTTGTCATTAATAAAGAAGAAGTTTATTTTGACCCGAAAATTTTCTTATTGACCTAACAACTTAAAAAAAGTTAAAATATAACATTTTTAAAAACTCATTAAAGCACCTTATACGCTCTTATAATTTATTTATTTTTGATGAATATATGCTCTTATAATTAATGTTTTTAGAAAACATATCACGTTAACCATTAAAACAAGCTTTGGAAACTTATGACTAACGTTAAAGAAATTGAATTTATGGGCACAGTATACTTTGTAACCATCAATCTCATTTAATCTCAATTTATGAAGATAAGGACCAATGCTATGTAACACAAAATCAAAATGATTGATTGATTATAATTAAGAGTAGAGATCGAAAAGGACAAAACATGAAGATGAAGATGATGAAGAAGGAGCCCACCACGTGTCAAATAGTTGATAAAGATAAGTTTAAGGTTTTTACTATGGCATCTTCCTAAGATTCCAATCATATATGCTCTCTCTCTATCTCTCTCTACCTTATCTAATCTTATTCAATACTTTTGACCGTTGAACTAGGGTTTGGTAACTTGCACGTGTGCTCAACCTCAAATCCATCTCTCCATTTTCTTCACTTCCTATTGGTTCACATCTATCTTTAATTTACTTGGACAATAGTGAACATCATCGTACCTGTTTCTAGCTAGCTGGTAGCTCCTTTTGCCATTGAGTGTTTCATGAACAGTTCATTGAATTTGATATGTACTGTTGATGAGTCTTCTTGTTGTTGTTGTTTTTGTTGTTGTTCATCAATAATAGTACCTTTGATTATGTTCATGCACATCTCTTTCTATGTAAAGTGTCTTCATTCATATCATGTGGCCCAAAATTAAATGTTGCTTTGACTAATCGATCTCTAACACTTCAACACTTTTGTTCAATGTGTTTATCATTTGTGAATCCATTCACACTATCGTTTGGCGTTTGTATTCTATATGAATGGAAACGAAAGATGTTATAATTTTCAGTTTTGTAATTTTATTTGAAGTTTGATAGAATTAGAAGTTGCTGGAATGAATGATTTGAAAAATGAGTTTATAAGGAGCACTAATTTATGAAATGACAGAATGAACATTAAAATAAATTAATAATACAATGTTAATACTTATTTGTGGGATTAATTGATCATATACACATGTGAAATTCATGTCTACTTCAAACAAAATCAAGTTGACTATAGTAAATGTTAGCACACAAATTGTTTCAATTAGTTACGTTAACCCAAACTAAAATCTAGTCAACTCAAGTTCTTCTATACTCATTTTTGAGCTCTTTTTGAGTTGCAAGAACTCTCAACCTCTTGCAAAAATAAGTTACTTTAAAGTGTACTGCGAAAAGCTCTCTTTAAAATCACATGTTTACCAAAATAATACATTTTTCGTTAAGTTGTTTCTTCATTCTAGTTGATATATCCTTAAACAAAAAAGTAGTGTTACCAAACAGGCTCTAGTATCAATTTACCATGTTGATTTTAATTTCAACTTTTAGAATCACTTGTTTTGATCATGAATAGCTAGAAAATCTTTAACTATTTATTGAAAAGTAAAATTAAACAAACGAAATTATATAATGAAAAGCATAAATATTAATCCAAGATTTGTTAACATATTAATCCATGTGAACACGATGAAGCATATAGATATGAATTTAAAATAAATAAGAAGGTTTAGGCCACCAGACACCACCCAAGTTACCTACTACTGAATATGAACTCACTCAACCACCAGGTAATCAATCATATATTTAATTAAATTAACACAATTAAATAATTAAACAATTACGCATGGTTGCATTGCACTGATCAGTGAGTGGACTAAGATTCTTTTTTTGTCCTCTTTTTAGCGAGAAATGAATCTACGTAGTTGTAACTACTTGTAAGTTAGAGCGTTAAAGAATCTCAAATTAAAAAATGTGAAATTAATCAACACTTGAAATAGTAATTAGACACTCCATCTATCAACTTAAATTTTGAGATTGAAGATAAATTTAATAGTATATGTGTTTTCTTGACATATATTATTTCTTTTCCTTTAGGATAAGAGTGTTTTTACGATGCTATGCACACATCTTAAATCTATGAATATTACACTCTTTGTAATAGTCACTATTGATGCCCCACGATGAGCTATATCGTACTCTTTGGTTTTCCACGACAGTGAGTTGGTTCTGCCGTGGGCTGTTTGTTACGATTATCACGATTCACTTTTTTTAAAGGGGTCTGTAATGTGCATCAATATTTTGATTGTGTTCATCTTGTGTCGTGTATGTTGGGAGCTTGATGCTTGTTCAGATGGGTCGTCGTACGTAGATGAAGAAAAACAAGCTCTACGGCTTTTATACGCAAACAATTAACTACTTAAATTAAGTCGAATTACACACATATCATTTCCGTTTGATACAATTAACAATGTTAAAAAGTTCCCGCAAACTTGTCATGAAAATGAATAGAATGCAAGCCTAAGTCACATTTAAAGTGAAAATATGATTCCTAATGAGAAAAGCTAAAGGCAGTCCACAAAAAAAGTTGAACTACTTTTGAAAAGCATATATACAGATTAGTTTGACACATGAATTGCACCTTTCATAATCAGAGGAATTGTTTTTTAATTATATCTTCATAAAGTGGCTTTAAATTACATATATATCTATCACTCAATTTCAATAATTATCTCAGGATTTGCATGAAATTGCTTAACAAATAATAGTAGTAGATTGTTTGATCTCACGCATGCACTTACGTCACATTAATTATATATAAGAACACATATTAAAAAATGTGTACTTTTATTGGATTCCACATATAATTAAGTAAAATAACATCATTAAAAACGCTAGGCTCATTTCTTATGAATAAAAGTTGTAAGAGTATATACCTGTTTTGTCTTGGCCTTCCAGAATCTAATATAATACAAACCAGAAAGTTGAGCATAAAAATAATCATATTATATTATATGTTTGACACTTTATTTCATCTAATGAGTTAGTTTATGCATGAGTTATTTTATTCGCAGACCTACGAGTAAACAGAAACACACAACTGTCTAACCACCTAGGCAGGTTGTTCGTATTAAAAATCACAAGACCAAAATCGCTACAAACCTCTCATTTTGGCGTGGATTGCTTGAATCACTTGTAATATGTCACTCTCAAATATTAGTCGGAGGCTCATCGCTTCCACCACCAGAGACTCATTAGCGTAGCCCACTTAACAGACTGAAGGCACTAATGTCCACCCTTCTAAGTTGCAGATCAAGTTTAAACAACTTGAAATGCATCAAACTCGATCAGATTCTCTTGCAAAAAGTGCTTCACTTTGCATGTGATTTCATATTTTATTGAGATAGCATTCATGTTAATTGGTTAACCAACTTGTTGAGGCCATAACTATAACCCCAAATTGGTTTTCTTCTATTGGTTTGGTCTTCGGGCTTCACCTAAGCTTTATAAAGATGAAACTAATGGTAACCCTAACCCTAGTCCAATAACATGATCATAAATTGAATTGAATCAGAATCAAATATATAGGAGAGAGATAGCAAGTAAAGCTTTGGGCTTTCCAAATAAGATCATTATTTAAGAAACTTAAAAGCCCAACACCAAATGTGTTACTTGATCAGGCCTTTTAACACTCAGATCTACTTACGGCCCACTAGATTTCAATATTATTTAAACAATAATCAACTTATGGTCCACATTACTCATAATGACCCACCTTGAGCCTTGAGGTATTAATTCATTTATTTTAGTCATCTAATGAGTCAAAAGTATATTTATGGTCACAAGAGCGATAAAAGAATCCAAAAGCTGTAGCTCAATTGACAATGTAGGTTGAAATTGTGAGAAGTGTTACTAACACTACCAAACAACAGTTCTCGTGGTTTAAACGAAAAGAGAGAGCAATAAACGTGTTATATAGCAGATTTGAATATGTTTCATTAACCACCAAACACATGTACCAACCAACAAATTTTGAGATTAATATACTAATCACTCCATTGTTACATGAGAATCACAACCAAAAAAATATATAAAGAAAAAGGATCTAAACCTCTTTTTAATTAAATAGAATTCCAATCAACAACTATGGTATATGAATGTGTAACTTTCCCTATTCAAAGAATCATGCTTTTACCAACTTTCTCTCAATATTTGTAATGAAACATTGAAATGGCTAAAACACACCCTTTTCTTTATGTTCAAGTGTTTAAACAATTTAATTAATATACTTCCTTGTACATAAAAATCACTTTCACCACCTTTTTTTCTTCATGATAAGGCCTCTAGATTCTCAGGGGAAAAAATATGAGAGCATTACTTATGAGCATCTTAGCTATAGCACATCTTGTCATTAAAAGATGAGTAAATTACTTGGATGGATATAATTAACAAGCATGCATGAATTTATTCACAGTCCTATAATTAGGATTCATGGAACTTATGCAAAAGCTTAGGGTCAAAGAACAAAACCCTATTTTAACAAACATTTTGAAGAGATAAATATATTATAATCTCCAAAAAAAATCACCACCAAACATTGAGAATCACATTGATGAATATATGGGGTGGTTGATGGATATATATGTGAGCTAGATAGATTTTAATAAAAAAAATTAGAAGATAAGATTATTATTATTATTATTTATTGTGATGAATTAATGTGGTAATATATGCTTTGAATTTATGCAAAATGGCTGGTTGAATAGAAGAGCAAATAAAATTTGTCTTGATTTAAAGAAATGGCAAGTGGTTGTATTTTCAACACTGATGCTAAAATTGCATTAAAAACCAGCTATGAGTGAAAGCAACTACTAATCTCATATTGTCTCTCAATTACCAAAAAAGGTAAAGCAAAAGCTGGCCACTCACACCTCCTTGATTGCCTTTGTTGAGCTCTAATCACTCACACAGGACTAATCACCCATTAATTTTCTTTCCTTCATTTCTATCGATATTTCCAATATGCATGAAAGTGAAATTCACCTCAACTCACACTCCACTTAATTACATATATCATATATATATATTAATATTTTGTAAATATATTTTTTTGTGAGGCCACATGAAAGACCAACTCAAATAAAATCTCAAACAAGTGATTAAAATTCTAGTTTATATTGTGATATTATATTACAAAACACACTCTCACGTGCACACATGTTATGGTTTTGCAAGTGAACTAATAAAAAACAGATAGAAAGCCTAGTGGCTAGAAGGCTCAAAACTGATAGTTAAAATTCTTGTTTATACTTTAACAATATATTCCAACACGTAACCCCACATGCAACTTTGTTATACCTTTGTTGGTATACCGATGAGAGATATACAAAAAAGCCAATGGCTATAAGGATATCAGAGATAGATAGTGAACCCTATTTGACTAGTTAGAATAATTAGAATATGAGAGAAACATGTAGAAGACCCAAAGAAAGGAGTTGCGAATTGAAATTTTGAAGTTTCAGTAGCACATTCTGATATCACGTCAAAAAATCATCTCAACTAAAATTCAAACCGATAGTTGAAATTCTTAATTTAATATTATATTTCACTTGCCACTACCTTTTCCTATCCTCAAATATAGATTGTATATAAATATTAAATCACATGAACAATATGTAGTAGCATATGTTATTAACATTTTAGAGGATAAATCAATGTCTATTCTCTAAATTAGTTATGTTCATGTATACATATGCATGATCTCAAACAAACACTATTTGTAATAAATATCTTTTAGGGGTTTCCAAAACATTTGCAAGAAACAAGCATGCAATTGTAAAAGCCATGAGTTTTGATCTATATTGAGCACATATATGAGGTATAGTAAGATTAAAAAGTAGTTAACTTGTTGAGGAAGTAAATAGAGTAATTAGTAAATTGATTTGTACGTTGTGATGTATGTATTGGTAAAATAAGCACGGAAAAGAGTGGAGTAGCCGCCCGATAAGCATGATTGATCAATCTAATTACGCCAATTGAACACATGCTTAAAACCATTAAATCATCTAAATAAACAAGATACCATGCTTTTATGTTTGTGTTCATACTTCATATTATCTCCATGACAATGACATTGCCGTATAAGCATCAATTTGCGGCTTTAGCAACCGATTATCTAAAAAGAAACCCTAACATGTACTCCAACATGATCAAGAATCTTTACAAGAGCATTTTACATGTGTATTAGTATTAGTAATATAGTAACGAGAGCAAATAGTCTCAGTTAAGATTGGGTGTTGATCTAATACTAGACTGGGACCAAATGTCCCGTACAATGTGGATCGAAGATCAGACTGATTGTGAATGATCTAGACTTAGACGCATCAAATGGATCGGTTACAATTTTAAAAGGTTAAAGAGAATAATTAGAAAAATAGTATAAGTAATTATAATTGAAAGGAATGAAGTTCATATTAGTGAAATATATTGTACTGAAAGTCATAAATAAATACCGCCAAGCGCGTGGGTCAACTGAATACAAATGCGTTAAAACTTGATAGGGAGAGCTTTGCCGCCCTTGTGGTCCTACCCGGCTCGAATGAGGATTAGTCTGAGTGTGGTAAAACGACTTAAAGGTGTCAACCACGAGTTTGCGGGCCCGCTCAAGAACCTCATGGTTTAGACAAAAAAGAAATCATAAATAAATAAAAATTACAATTAGTAATAGAATAAACTAAAAAAATATTACTATTTGAAATAAAAAGTGAAATCGTGCTGGACTGGATTTGGATCGGGACCAGACCGAATGGACATAAAATCAATGGACCGAAAATCAGACCAAATCCATTCAGTCAGCTGGTCTATTTGGATCCATTTTTTCGGCTTAGACTCAATTATGCCTAATCTTAGTCTCAACCAAAGAGTTAATAGCTGAGATCAGTGACAAAGGTAGGGGCGGCTGTAGTAGACAGTGACTCGTACTGGTCTCGTTGCACTTATATAGTAGTAAGATTCAATAATTTCAACAAAAATGTCTCAGTTTACTGGTGATGATGCCCCAACTCCTATAACTTGGAGAGGTCATGAATTGTATTATGTTTTATGTCAAATTTTCAAAATCATTTCGTGTAATTAGCAAGTTTCTGTCTCTGACACTAATTGAGACTTAGTCAAAAGACATTCGAATTGAATGCGGACGAACTCTTCACGCCCTCAAATTTAGTGAGATGAATATGAATGTGAGAAATATTGTTAGTTCGAGTATAATGTCCTGTTGCTGATAAAAAATAAATATGAATGTGAATTTGTAACTTGTCAAAACTCTCGTAGACAAATATGAAATTCTTTTCTATTTTTTATTTCTTAATCTAAAATCATGGGTATATCAACCCATATATGATATACACCGATATATTTCCCTTTGACCCAAGTTGCTAACTAGGTCTCACTTGCATGTGTAGGACAAGTAATTAAACCAATAAAAGACAAATCCATGTCAGCAAATCGACATCGAATAACTACCCGCCACATGGACAAATATATTTATATAAATAAATACACAATACTCCACGTCAGCATTTGGTCATCACAAGTCACTTGAGGCAATAGGTGCAAGAGAATCTTGTTTTCACCATTGAAACGCAACCTATGCCCCTAATGGCCTCTCACCATCTCAGCCTCAATTGTGTGACAACGATGGTCCATCTCAGGACTTTCACACACGTGGTCTCAAAGCCCTAACACATCAACCTCGGAGCCAAATTTCACGTACCATGTCATACCAAACTTGATCAAATTAAGGTTACGTACGTCCCATGAACATACATATAAAAAGAAGCTATAATATAGTTAGTACTTGATCGGGTAGTGTTAGCTCTAACAGATTTCGCGAGGTCGCGAATCGAGTGTGATCAATTTTCTAGTCATGCAATTTGTGATGACTTTTAATTTGTTGCATTAATCTGTTACATGAGGGAATCAAGCATTTTCTTGTGCCCCAAAACCCGGGCTCGGTTTCGAAAACTTCTATTCATGTTCAACACAAACTAGGGTTCCAAGTAATTATGTAGAAACATTGAACCAGGAATTAGGGTTTTGGATTTTGAAAAGTAAATAGTGCTAAAAGACCTAACTTTTTTGTCAAAGATAGATTTTTATTTTCTTGTAATCTGTAATTCAAGAATACAAGGAGATATTAGGTCATTTTGTCTTCTATGTTTAATAAATGCAAGAATGGGTATTTCCAGAATTCCATGAAAAGTGTATGGTGAATTAATTAATTTTAGGGTTATGTCAAAAGAAGAAAAGGAAAAAAAGATGGTGATTTGAATCATCATCATCGTCATCAACAACATCAACAACATCATGCGGTTCTTGAAAGCAAAGTGAGCATTCACTTGAAGACAACATAGAGCACAAAGTCAAAGCAATTTAGGTTACTTCCTCATTTTCTGCCATTGTTATCTGATCAAAAGTCACTTTAGCATTAGATTTTCACATTGTCCCTAATTGGTTATCTTTGCCACATCACTTGGGATAAGAATAATGTCAAAAGAAAGAAGAAAACCCTAGAATATCTCATGTTCAATTTGATAACTAACTGTAAAATTAATATAATTAAAAATTATTGATATATATATATAAGACCGACTTAGTCGGGGGAGAATAATCTCATCCTCTCGAACTTAAGAGTCGAGACCTCGTGTTAAGTTGGAATAGTTTCTATCAGTTGATCCACACGCTTGGCGGTTACTTTTTAGATCTATGAAACAATTGATATTGTATAATAGACCTAGTTTGGTTCCATTTGGTTGAGCTTTTCAATAAAAACATGGATGAAAATTGGCTTAGTATGAATTGAGATAGAAGATGCACATGCATATTTACTATTTTCCATGTAAGAAAAATAAAGAGCTTGTTAGGTTTACCATGAGAGATTTCGGAAACTGACTGATACCATAATTTGGCAAAATATGACCACATAATATCATCTCATTTATGCCCAATGACTCAACACTGTAATATATATTTGTGTGGGAGAGAAAGAATAGATAGTACAACCAAGACACATTTGAATTGGATTTAATCGACTATTATGCACTAAAAAATTCATCAAGCTAAATATAATTATTAATCTGTAACATGTCAAACTTTTATAACTTTATCGAGTCTCTATAGCATATGACTGATATTATTATTATTATTATTATTATTATTATTATTATTATTATATACACTTGGACTCTAACAAAAGAAACTAAAGAAGCCACAAACATCAATGTCCCAAAATGCTCCCATATGCCTCATCTCTATCAAAAGGGTATGAATCCAATCTGGTTACAATTTCATACAAACCTTTTGTCTAAAGTATTTTTTTGTTACTCACTAATAAAATTAAAAATTCATAGAAATTATTTATGAAATATACATGATCAAATTGCTGATATGGGAGGGGATGACCATTTGCTAATAAATAGTATTTGGAGAAATGGCATGCAAACATAGGACTATTACTAATAAGTTATCAATTATTCAATTGGAAGTTTGGAAGTGATCCACTTCAATGATTGTCTATGGTATATATGAATATATTTATTAGTTAGGAGAAATTATTTTTATTTATTGTGGGATCCACAAAATCAGAATGAATAGGAGATCAGATGGGGCCTCTACCTCTCTGGCTCTTGCCCTATGCTAGATACCAATACTTTGGTGTCATATATGTATATTTCATGACTTATGACCTCTTCACTTATTTTCTATTTCAGATTGAGATAAAATTATAAACAATAGTACGTATGACTGATTGAATTTGAAATTTTTAACGAGCATATAATGTTACGAATTTTTAAAACGATCGTTTGTATCAACAATTTTGAATACCTTCTATGTTCGTATATATGGATGATCGTTCAGCTGTCACACACAATGGTGAGGGCCTTCAGTACTGTTTTAGCTTTTATGTCATTTTTGTTTCTTTTTTGACACTAAGTTCCACAATTCAAAATGTCACTACTCACTGCAACTTTTATCTTTTTCTTTTATAGAAAATTTTCGAACTCTATAAGATATATATCTAATATTGTAGCTGGTCCACATTAACCATGGAATTAGGAAACTTTTTCCATTAGTTTATTAGCTAGGTATTTAAACTTTATATTAGTATTAAAATAATCAATTAAATGTCAACATAATTTGATAATCCATTTGGCAATTATGCAGAAAACTGTGGATTGAATATTAGAAAAATCTCATAATGTGGATTTTGGAGATCATAAACTAATACCTGAAGTCATTAGATTTTGTTTATAAAGAAAATGAATTCAAATGGAAACTTTCTAAATCTATTTTATCCTAAAAAGGAAAAGAGAATAAGAGGTGCCACATCTTATAGAGCTTTTAGGGAATTAATTATGCATATAAAAATTAATGGAATGAGTACTCTCATTGACCAATAAAAATGTGATAAATTATAATAAGAATTATACTAAATATATGCAACAAAACTAGATGTAGTGTTCTAAAACT
Organism: Pelargonium nanum; assembly: GCA_036897485.1. Lineage (NCBI taxonomy): Eukaryota > Viridiplantae > Streptophyta > Magnoliopsida > Geraniales > Geraniaceae > Pelargonium > Pelargonium nanum. The sequence continues at coordinate 9,489 of JAYMTF010000865.1, read as the reverse complement.
AGAGTAAGCATTGATTGGAAGAATTGAAAAAAATTAATCAATATTTTATTAACATAATATCCATGACCACATTTAGGTTTACAAAGACCAACTATATAATGAAGAAGGGCTAGCAACCTTTGGAATCAATATCATATATGTATTCTATCATTTGTTATCTTCTGTTTTATGTGGATTCTAATCTATTTTTATATATTCTAACAAAAGGTACTAAGAAAATTACCAAAATGCAGATTTGAAATGATAGAAACTAGAAAGTGGGACATCTTATAACAATGTATCTATAACCTGAAAAAATAATATAAAAACTAGTGGTCCCAAACTATTCATCCATGTCAATAATTTTAATAACCATCTATAAAAATTAGGGTCATATTACTAATTAATCAGTCATTTTAATGTCTTCCCAACCATACATGTTCAATATACTGACTTAAATTGAAGTATTAATTTTTCTTCATTTATTTTTTTGATGTGAACTATTCATTTTATTGTGATTATTTTAGTTTTTCGCTGCTTTCATGTATTTTCGATTCCTTTTCGGTTCCGCTTAGTTTTGATTCCTGAGTTTCTTTTCCTTGTAGCGTTTTAGCTTAGCTACATTTGTATTTTTATTCACCCACCTCGGATTTTTAATAAGAGTACCGATTGCATATAAAAAAATAAATAAAACAACAAGTTTTCTCAAGTACTTAAGTTATATACATCTTTCTTTTAATTATTTAAATTAAAAAATGTAACATAAATATTAAGTGTTTATAACAATATTTAATATTGATATCACAACTTTTCAAAAAAAATAAATACTGATCTCACAAAAAAGAAAAAAAAAGAGAGGAAGAAGATATATAACCAACAAAAGATCAATGGTGGACATGAAATGATGGATACAGTAATAAATTTGACAACTTTAGAGGACATGAAATGCAAATCTTGAAACATGAAAATCATTGTGATTAGTCACAAGTGATATTGGTTAATTAAAACGTGAAATGAAAAATAATCACAATAGTATTTATTTATTTTTATTGCAAATAATGTTATGCTAGTCATGTTATTACTTCAAACAGGATGATAGCTAACAAAGAATAGAAATGGAAATTGCAATCCACACTATCCAAAGTCTTATTAAGAGATCTAAAATTTACTTCAGGCATAAAACATTTGGTTTGTGGACCGCAAAAACAAAATCTACATGATTTAAATGAGCCATTTTAGCAAAAATATAACGAATTAATCTAAAGACACTGGAGTTCTACTCACGTGAAAGAACATGAATAATCGACAGCGAATCTGACTACTACAAAAGTATTTATTAATTACTAGGAAAACAATAAAAAGTGGGGGGATGTGTCATGCATTTGAGGGACCCATGTTGTTTCAGTTATTCCACATCAATCCCTCTAATCTAATCTGGTTGTTGTGAGTGTGATTAACTTCAACTAATTAATTAATAAAATAATCAAGAGATTAAGATCAATAAATAAAATTAAAAATTACAATAAGAAAAGTTGAAAGGTAGTTGAGTTAGCATTATTAAAATAATAAATTAGAGGCACTAACAACTAGTAAGAGTAGCAACATAGCAGCTAATAGAATCTAGAGAGTGTGTGTTGTTGAGTTGAGATTGAGGTTGAGGTGTTAAAGAATTGAAATGTGAGATGTGATTGGTTGATGGTATTGAATTGTGGGGTCCTCTGTTTTTTTCTAGTCTTCTCATCATAACAAATGGACTACAACAAGTGATCACAATGGGTCCCTTTGGTCCATCATGCAACCAGCATTGGACCCCACACATATATCAATTTTTTTCTTTTTTATTTCTTTTTTGGCCATTGCTATAAAGTTACTTGTGATTCTCCTAATTTTCTCTTTGTGCCCATCCATTATTCTTTGTTTTTTTGGTCAAACCCTCTTGGTAACCTTTTTAGCTCTCTTTCTATGATATTTGTGAGTTCATGTGTTAATAAAAAGGTCATTTTAACCATCAAATTTTGATACAAACTAAATGTTATTCTACTATTTGAAAATATAAATAACCGATACTTTTTAGTTACTTGTTTTTTAAGTTCATTCATCGAGTTTTTGTATGCTACAAGTCAATATTTTCTACAGAAAGTAACATATCATCGAACTCTTCTAGACTTTTCACATACATATATATTACAGGCTTCAGTAGAAATATTGAATAGTAGTTGTAACTCATTGTACGAGAGAGACTGCTAGTAAGAAAATACGGGTTTAAACATTATTGGCGAAATTGACCAATTCTTATCACTTACCCAACTTTCATCAACAAATTAATATTTATTACATTATAATCAACATGATATTGTTTTGGAAGACAATAGCTCGTACCTTTATGCCTAATTTCTCAGCTTATTCTACATATTTTATGTATGAGGTCGTATTAATTATAACATTTCTTTATCATGCTAAAACTGAATCAACACTCATTATAAAAATTATAAGTATTCCAATTCTGTTTATAATTATCACGTTAAAGTTAACTATAAATGATAAAAATTCAACACCTACCATTCGAACTCCCCGCAAACAAGAACTCGACACGTTGCTACACGTAGTTATTGTGCACCTAGATTCTCTCGTTTCCAATTGGCTGTCAATTTAAAGATACTAAATTCAACCATTAATGATGAATAGCCGCATGATATAAGCGGTCAAAGTAAAATAATTGAAATTGAAACATAACCGTCGAATACAAGCCACATAAAATAAAAACAAAAATAAAATAAAAAGTTGGGTTAATTAGGTAAAATATAGAATTAACAAGTCCTCTTAAAAAAAATAAAAAAATTGAAGATGTGTCCTTTATGAGATTTGGTGGTATTTGCATAACAAAAGCATGACATGAAGCGTAAAGCTTTCTCCGACCGCAGACTTATCCGTCTTATGTCTTTCCCCTATTTTTTCTTTTCCCTCATTTTTCTGTTCGCTTACGTGGCATCGTGGTCCCCACCTCCCCCATCCCCACGTGTCGATCCTACCCACGTTTCTCTTCGCCACGTGTCGACTCATCAACGGCCCGAACTCCAGTTCATCTACCCATCGCCCACAATACCACCTCTAGTCCCACTGAATCTGATCCCCGAAATGACCGATCTGCCCCCGATCGAATGGTCCAGGACCCGCCACGATAAAGGTTAGCGTACAGCCGCGTCGCAGGGAATCGCTGCCACCGCCCACCATAGTCCATTTCTAGCTCCATGCCCATTTAAAAAGATGGGCTTTTTTCCAAACTTTTTAATTCATTTTTGAATAAAGGAGTGAGAGAGAAATTGTATTTGTAATATGCTCTGCCTCTTTTTATTGAAAATTTTCCATCAACCTCCGACGATCATCGCCGATCAAATTCATCACTGAAACATCCACACTGGCCGGAGAAATGGAGAGCACCGACTCGTCGATGGGCTCGCAGCAGCCTCAGCTCCCGCCGGGCTTCCGCTTCCACCCTACCGACGAGGAGCTCGTGGTCCACTACCTCAAGAAAAAGGCCACCTCCGCTCCTCTTCCGGTGGCAATCATCGCCGAGGTCGATCTCTACAAATTCGATCCCTGGGAGCTTCCCGGTAAATAAATAAATACCCGTCTTTTCAATCAGACTAATTTTTTGAGATACTGTCAAACGTTGCGAGTACGAGCAAGAGTAATAGTAATTAATAGTACATAACTTTTTTTTGTTGTGACATCAACAGCTAAGGCCACGTTTGGAGAGCATGAATGGTATTTTTTCAGTCCGAGAGACCGGAAGTACCCGAACGGAGCTAGGCCGAACCGGGCAGCTACGTCCGGGTACTGGAAGGCGACCGGGACGGACAAGCCGGTGCTGACCTCCGGAGGGACTCAAAAAGTTGGTGTGAAGAAGGCTCTTGTGTTCTACGGAGGCAAGCCTCCCAAAGGGATCAAAACGAATTGGATCATGCACGAGTATCGTCTCACGGACAATAAGCCCAACAACAAGCCTCCGGGATGCGACATCGGGAAAAAGAACTCGTTAAGGGTAATTAATTTATTAATTAATTATTGTAAAATCTGTTGATTACCCATTTTTTGTTTCGAAAAACCTATTTGGATGATGTTTTTGGATTTTGATTTGGTGTACGCAGCTTGATGATTGGGTGCTTTGCCGGATTTACCAGAAGAACAATACCCACCGGCCGATGGACCACGACAAGGAGGATTCGATGGACGATCACCACCACCACCACATGCTCGGCTCGATACCGCCGTCGATATCGGTGGGCCAGCAGCCGAAGCTACACCTTCCCAGCTCAAAATCCATGAACTACGGTGCATTGCTTGAAAGCGAACACCACCTGTTCGACGGAATGCTCAGCAGTGACGCCACCGCCGGGATGGTCCAGCAACAGTCCGCCTCCGGCCTCCCCCTGAAGCGGACCCTCCCGTCGCTCTACTGGACCGACGCCGACCCCAATTCCGGCGCCGCCGGGACCTCCTCCAGCAAAAGATATCACCCGGACAGCACGAGCAGCGACGTCGGGAGGTCGGCGGCGGAGGGGGAAGACGCAGAGATGGGATTTGGCCGGATTCGGCTGCCGCAGACGCCGCCACAGTTGCATCAACAGGCAATGCTGGGGTCGCTCGGAGACGGCGTTTTCCGGCAACAGTTTCAGCTTCCCGGCATGAATTGGTACTCTTAAGTGATGATTTGCATGCTCCGGGTACGAAAAATATATATATACAATCATTTATATACATGCTCATGATCAATCTCATGGAGGTCAAAAAAAAAATTGAATAGTACTAGAAATTGAATAGTTGATTGATGATGATATGGTGATCATGTAGAGTATATATATTTGGAGTTTGGGATTGAGATTTTGGTTGATTAATAGGTAATTAATTAAGTGTGTAGAGAGGGTAAGGATCAGATTAGTAGCAGCAAATTTGAAGAGGTGAGGCCATATATATAATTTATATATATGTTTTTATATACTATATAGTTACATATATATTTACAGATATATTTGGTTTGTTGAATATGGGTAGAGAGAGAGAGAGAGACAAAAATGATGGAAGATGATATTGTAGAAAAAAGATTATAATTTTAATGATATTTTGCTGTAGCTATATAGGAATTATTTATCAATATGTATACAAACACTAAGAAAATCCTTGTAAAGAACTTTAATTGTTGCAGCAAATTTTAATTAACAGATGATGATATGGTTATGGTTATGGGATTGTTTATAATTTGTTCATATGATATCTTGCATTTCTTGATCATTTAATTGTGGTGTGCCAAGAATTTGCTATTTTGATCCATTAATCATGGCTTGTAAGTGAAGATACATAGCATTTGTTGCATAAAACCCTAGAAGGTAAATGACCTCATTTCTTTCATTTGCTTTTTTAATATCTTCTTCTTTATCCATTCCTAGTTTTGTGAAGAATCTATATGGAAAAGCAAGAACATGCAATCAAATTAAATTAACTCAAACTGTAAAAAAATGGAGTTAATTAGCTACTTCAAGATTCTTTGATATATATAATTTTAATTATTTAACTGCATAGAGGTAATTATTTCAGAGAATTAAGGATCATATCAAGAATATGAACATATTCACCATTATGATCAAAGTGGACCTTTCCATTAATGTCATATTATTATTTTTATCATTATATCATTATCATCCAATTTTTGCCTTTTTTCCTTTGGATTTAAAACAGTTTGATTTTATGTGAATTAATTTTGTATATTAAATTATATAAAAAAGCTTCAATAATTTTTTTTATACATAATAATTTTATAAATAAATTTATTTATGTAATGACATAAATTGACTGGCTGCAAACTTGAGAAAGATGTATGATCTGATGAAAAATATTGAAAGTGAACAATCCTTTCCAAGAAAATGAAGTTTAATTATTATTTTTTAAATTTTGAAATGATTTGTTTTATTTGTTTAAAGTAGGCTTGGCATATTAACTAAAATAACAAGGATATGACTTGGGCATTAAGGTTATAGAGTTGACACTTGAAAGAAACAAATAAATATATTTTCCAAATTATCAACTCATAAATATATATTTTTTTAATTCATCAACTTCAATTTCTTTACTAATAAGCTCTAGAAGCTGAATGAAGAAGCTAGAGGCTTTGATGTAATTATATATCATCAACCAAAACAATTACCCTTGATTTCATCTACTAAATATATAGTAGTAAATTACCTTGATTTCATCTCCCAAAACCCCAAAAAATAAAATATAATTAAGCAAAAAGATTTGGAGATATTTGGGTTTTGTGGTGTCATTTTCTTATGAAAAGACATTGTTAAGTATATTCCATGAGGCATAGCTAGGTCACAGAAATTGACAACAAGAGGCTACCTCACAAATGGCTTTCTCTTTGCTGACTTTGGGACCATCTCACTATCATCAAATGGAATCATTATCTTAAAACCACACAAATTAAATACCTTTAATTACATTCCTTTCTAAGGAAAGAGTACAAAACAACTTTATAAAAATTTCATATCATTAGTGCTTAATTTTGGAATAGATATCCAAAATGATCAAATGCACTACATATTATCTCCATTCCTCTTCCCTTGTGGAGGATATGCTTTCACATACATCATAGCATTGTCAATACCCTTCAAATCGATCTCTACACTCGTAAATATCAACGTTTTACACGTACATATGCGCACGCGTATTAACAGTGGCCGTAAACGAAAAGATATGCATATCTTAATATGTATAAACACGTTCATACTCATAAATAAACGCAACGATCATTAAATGGAAAAAAGAACAATTAAAGGACAACAAGCAAAAAAAATCTTCCATGCGCGCACTTGTCTAAAGTTTGATTTAAGCTCGTACTAAAATTGAAAGGGTATTTTATATATAAAATATCTCTAGTAATTACTATGCTTTTTTTCTGAAATAGACATGAATTATACATGGTATTATTATCAAAATGATCTCTATGTCAATCCTCAAGAATATATAGAATGCATCGTTCTACCCGAGTAGATCTTAGTGCTAGGGGGAAATAGCGTGAAGTGGGAACTCACATAGATAAAAAAATAAAACAATAGTTGATCTCAAGAGTAACAACTCCCAGGGGAAATTAAGAGAGCAAAGCATCGTGAATTGTGAAGGTTCGGAGTAGTGACTTCTTTCATAAATTTGATGGTTGTCAAACGAACTCAGTATATCAATTAGTATTTACCGTTTCTATTTCGGTATAAAAAAACTACGCTTAGTGAAATGCATGATATTTCATACATAAACTGACACATCATTTTGTACAAAATTTAGAACGACTCAATGGTAATAAAATTTATTTTATATTGTTATTGTTAACTAGTTGTTTTACATGATGTCTATGAGGACAATTTATCAAGTTGAAAACTCAATGTTTGTCTGATGGCTAAAACCAAAGTTTGGACCAACCTCATGATAGTTTGTTTCTGTTTAACCCTATCAATATTAGCTTACTGGTCTCACTCAAGTGAACTAAAATATAAATTGGCATCACATGATGTTGTAAAACCAATTGAGAAGTTAAATAATTTGATGATGAGTTGTCAAATTATATAATGTGGGGGCAATTTCTTGAATGAAATCTTACATTATTTAAGCCTTCATCTGCCAAAAAGATGGTACTGCTAATGTAATGGAGACATCATTTTCATCAGTAAACTTTCCAAAAATAGGTAGGTTTTCATGGATGATTAAGTCTGTGTCCACCCTACTCATTTTGTATGCAAATTAGGCCCATAATTGAAGTGTAAATAGAGGGTCAAGTGGGCATAAAAGGCTAAATTGCCACTGACCCACACATAATTTGACAGATGATAATTGAGCTGTTCTTGCCATTGCCATTGCCATTGCATTGCATAATATATAGATATATGGAGATATCATATCAATTTTTTAATTTACTACAATTTCTAGACCCATTTATCTTTATATGTTGTTGTTGCTCTAAGCCCATGTTAGTTAATTTAAAGCATTTGGTAGATAAGGTTTTGATACCTATTATTGTGTTCATAATTCATGATTATGACCCACAATTTGTGGACTATAATATTGTAAAATTCTACATGATAAAAAGAGCAATAAAGGTAGTTACTAATAAACAAAGCTTCTATGAAATGATCAAATAAAACAAAAGTCATCGACCTTAATACATATCTTTTTTTTTTCACGTGTTAGCTCATAGGTAAAAGTGTTACTCCGCACTCCTCGACCTGTAAATCTTGGGAGTTTCTTCTTTCTTTTCTTTACTCCTAGATCTGCAAAATAAGGTTTCTTCGAGTGGAAATCCCTATGACCCCCAAATTAGATATTACTTGAGATAATCTTAATATTTAGAGTCTTCTATGCTTCCTTCCTCATTGTTTGCCTCCCCATATTTATATTTATAACGACTGTCTATTCCCTAGCCTCCCCATATTGATATTGTAAAATTTGGCTATTCCTTAGTTCTCTGCCTAAGTCATCTTCATGACTTGCGCCTCAAGTTTCCTCCTACGAACTATTCTGATGAGGGGCTTTATGGTCGGTTTTGTGTGAAGCAATATGTAATGTGTGGGCCATTATGAGTGTTGGGGTGTCTCTTCCTAACAAAAGGTAAATATTGAGTTTAGACCATCTATTCACTAAATTGAAAAGCTATATATACATAATTGTAACTTGTAAGAAACTTGGCATTATATGTTTTTCCTGTTGGAGGGAAGGGTTGTGGTTCAAACTTCAAAATGTAAAAGGGAGAGACTATTTTAGACTATTATGGGCTTGATGGCCCAATCTCATGTGCTATTAATTGTCACTATTGGGCTTGATCCACTATCCATGTAACTTGTGGTTTGATGTTTGTGTTAATTCACAAGTCAAAGGTTCAAAAGCAAGAAAGCTCCATTGAGGAAAAAAATAAAGGAAAAGGTGAAAAATACATTACATTATCATTTACATTTATTTGGAATGTTGTATTAGGTTGGTTAACCTACTTGATGCCCAATCCTTCCTCTTTGAGAAAACTTTTGATTGTGCATATGACTCAATTTTCTTATAAATTAAATAAAACAATTATTTCAAATCCAAAGATATTTTGTTTCAATATAACTAGATAAAATCTTTACTTCATGAATTGATAGATATAATAGTAGACGTATGAAAATAACTTTAAAACTTAATTTTACGCGTATTTATTTTTGATCGATTATATCTATATGCATAATTAAATTTAAACACGTCACGTAATTAAAAAAACTTATAATTTTTTAAAGAGTTATTTCATAAATGACATCATAGATACTAATGACAGTTTAACATAAAAAAATATAGTTGTTGACTTGACCAACTTGTGATATCATATTACATATTAAAATATTGACCAACAATTATTTTAATGGTTGAAATCAAAATTCAGCTATACTTAGTTTTTTTTTTTTTTTTTTGAAGGGGTATGTTTATCTTATTAATAACTGG
>JAYMTF010000864.1:0-29029 GCA_036897485.1 Pelargonium nanum | reverse complement strand
TCAATAAAAAAAATTGAAATAATAGGTAGAACTAGCAATTTCAGGTTTTATGTAAGATATCTTCAGGTTTAGAATACATCTCTTGAACCTGACCCAAAAGGGTGTGGGTTACGATTTTAGATCGAATTTCACGTTTTATGTATAAAATGTATGCATTTTCCCGACCCAACCTTAGATTTATCTGATTTATGTTATGTGAACCCGAACCTACAAAAAAAAAAATCATGATTGAGTTTCAAGTTGAAATTGTCCTAAATGTCTCTAATATTGTACAATTTTTGTGTGTGTGCAAAGTGACGTAACAGTTTACGTGAAAATATATATTTTATGTTTATGTAGTTTAAAATTAAGTTTAACGAATAACAATCCGACATATGTGAGACCACCACCCTCACATAAGTTTTTAGCGTAGAGCACCCGTTTTATAAGATGTGTTGTACGCATGACATATTATAATTCGGCCAAGTCATTAACAAAATTGAAAATTGGTTATATAGATTTTATATTAGAAGCTTTACGGTTAAAATTTAATCACGCGTGATTTTTTTTAATATTAAAAAACAATAATCACCATCAGAAAATAAAAAATTAGAAATATAAATTTATCCACAATTAATGTTATTGCAATAAATAGTGTTCTTGTAGGCTCACATCATTAACATTTAATTTTATTTGATCCAAGGGTAATATAGCCCATTTGAAAGAAATATGGTGGATTTAACCATTTTCGAGGTGGATTTATCACCACCCAAGATTTATTATTTAAATGACAAGGTATAGTTTATTTAATATTAAATATTAATTCAAATTTATTCTTCAAATTATTTTTTTGAAAGTTATTCTTCAAATTATTAAACATTATCATTCAATATTATTCATCAAAAATCTCCTTATTAAATTTTATATGTTTCATTAATGAAAGTGACATACTATGATGCACCGATAATGTAAAAGTCATTTACACTAACGGTGCATCAAAATATACTTACTCACATATTTGTATGAAGTTGTAGTTTTTCTATGAAATCATAAATATCTCCAAAATAAAAGTGATAATTTTCTTATTATAAATTTTCAAATACTTTGACAAAAATATTTAAAAATAATGATGTTTTGATTTCTATGGTGACTTTAATTAACTTTTTAAGATTATAAAGTTTTTCTTTTAATTGTATATGCATAAAACTGTCAATTGACATCTCCGTTACATATTTATAAATTTATTTTTCTGACACATCACAAAAGAAAGTCATGCCATCAAAAGTTAAAGATACAATTTACATTTTTCAACAATAATAAATCAATTTTTCTATGAACCATTAATGAATGTAGTAAATGAGTTTTGATTCATAATTATTTATTAATGCAACTGTTATAGGTGTTTTAATCATGTTTGTTGACTTTGATATATAGAGGAGATATGTGTAAGAAATTGGTTAACTTTATTGTCAATTTCATGATAGTAAATATTTCGTGGGGTCAAAACAATAACAAAAGATGGTTACCAACTCTTTCCAATCTTGAAAGAGACTGTTTTCCCCAAGATAATTACAGATAATCCCAAAATTATCAAATCAATTTCCCATTAAAAAATATAAAGGCTAGTGATGATATGTGTTTTTTAGCTTAATTAATTATACATAAAATTATATCTTCTCGATGATCTCAAGATTTTGGCTTTTGTATTTATTGAATTAACTATTATATGCTTTATAATACTTTTTTTTTTTAAAAAAACTTTATGATACTTTTTTTTAAGAAAACTTTATGATACTTTTATTTACACAAAATAATATTTTGTTGCGGTTTTCTTTTAAAAAACTGATTTTAGATTCCGTTTGACTAAATAATAAGAGCACTTGTTATCTCTTTCTTTTTGTCGTTTAGAGAGTCGATCGATTATGATTTTTGTTTGGTTACGACTGCTCAATTGATTCTCTGAGCGTAGATAGTTTTTTGAGTTATCATATAATAAAATGTAGTATTTCTCGTTCAGATAGCGAGTCTTGCTTTAATAGCAAGTTAATGGTTGTTAAGGTTTGCAGAGTGGCAGTGTCGTAAATTTGCGGTAGGTTTTTATTGGTGCGCGTGCAGGACAACATGAGACAATTGCAAAAAGGGAGAATGTGACTTGGAAGGTGGTGGTTTGGTTGGAGCCATAAAATCAGTATTCGAGTTTGTTGTCGGATTTGATGGCCGGCCCGATGGTGGCGATGAGGGATTGACAGAGCATTCCAAGTGGTCGTATTAAACTTCAAGTGCAATCGTTGCACGTTCGTATTCTTCAGGCTGAGAGGGAGAATTTCAGTGCGTTTAACTTGATTATTCATGTTGATGAGGAGGATTTCAATGTCTTCGGTTTGTTTATTCATGATGTTTTTGTCATTGTGACTCAATTTGATAGTGTCACTTTTTTGTTTACGGGTTGGTCTGTGAACCGAGTAGCTCACGAGTTAGTTAGGTCTTCGGTATTCCTGTCAGACTTGTTTGGTTGGATTGGTCTTCAAACCTCCACATTTACTTCGCCTTTGTTACCGTCCGATTTAAAGTAATATAATATTAATTTTCGAGTTAAAAAAAGAGCACTTCATTCAATTGAATGGAAATCTAAACATACATACATACATACATACATACATACATACATACATACTATAAAAGCTGGATAAAAAAGAGGGTTTATAATGCATATCAGAGCGTCACGTCATCAAAATTTTAATTTTGACACAAATTTTTTTCTTAATTACAAATCAACACATTTCCAAATTCTAAATCCGCTTAGCGTATGGAAAGTCATAAATTAGAAACTGAGAAATTTTAATTTCACAAGTCAAGTTATTACCATAAGTATATGTGGTGTAAACCCTAATTAAGACATATAAATACAAGTCTTATATTTGATGTGTTGTAAGAAGTATGAAGAGAATGCACTCACTTGTGATTATGATTATTGGAGATGAGGTTAAAAGTGAGTTCTCACATGAATCGAAAGATTTCATATTTCTCTTCTTCTTCTTTTCGTATGTATTTTATTTTGATGTGTACAAATTTACAGTTTAATGATATTTTGTAGAATAATATTTGAGCACTAAACCAAATTTGTACTTTTGTATGTATTTTAGTGAATAAAATGATGTTGCTTAAAGATGAGTTTGTGCAAATTCTCATGAGATAATTCATATTTCTAGATTTTTTATATGTTTTTTATTTTTATGTGTATGAATTAACAGTTTAATTTTATTTTGTAGAATAATGTAATTCTTTAGATCTAACAAAATAATCATTAATATACTTATTGTATGATGTGCAATATAAAAAAATAAATCAAACTGTTATACTATACAAAAACTTGATCATTATACTTTCATCACATGAATAAATTGCTCATGCTGAATTTAAGCGTATTAGTGATTTTAATTGCGTGTAACAAAAAAAATATTATATTTCTTGCAACGCACGAGACATAAACTAATATAAATTTAAATTAAAAAAAACTTAATATTGACTTTTTAGATTGGAATAAAACCAATGACTAATTTAAAATATATATATTGTTAATCATGATATTTAATTAATCAACAAAGATGTGTTTTAGTTTCAAAGGGTGTAAAGGAAGATTTTAATTTTATAAGCTCAAGAGAATGAGGAAAGTTGAATGACACATAAGATATAATTTTGGGTGACCTATATAATATGATCAATAGTTTATTTCATTTTTTTGTTGTTGTTGTTGATCTTTTTGTATGCCATATAGTGCCAACAACCACACTCAAATAAAATAATTTAAAATAGACAGAACAAATAGAACATGTAATAAAACAAATGTATAAGATTGATTACATCTATGATTTATTAATTTAAATCAAGAGGTTCCCGTTAATGTTAACACATATCTGTTTGTTTGGAAGTAGGTGGTAGCTGTTTAATCCACCTTAATACGTGATGGAATTTGAATATATTAGAGCATAAATTTTTTTTGTACAAGTTATGTTATGTGTATTGCAAGCTTCAACACAAAATTCACGTATGTTTAGTAGTCATACAAAATGGTGGAACACAAACACAAATCGTTTAACGCGGTAACTAAATGAACTGTGTTGACACGATATTATGTACGATAAAACTAACACGTTTGACACGAAACTATCGAACATGTATAACACTACACGACCCAACAAGTTTGACACATTATTATGACTAATTTACAACTATACATTTAAGTGTATGTGCACGTTGGGCATGTCGCGTGTTTCACAACACAACTGATCAATTGTACGCACGTATGTTGTAGACTCAACACAAACATGAGATGTTTACTAAACATATTGAGTACTTCAACACAAATACGAGACGATTATAGTGAATTTGTAAGAACAAAGTTATACGTTTGATCCATATTTTTAATAAAATGTTATTATCTTATTAATGGCTTAATCTAGACCTATTTCTTGAGGTTTAATCTTCGATTATTTTTAAATCCTCTAGATTTTGAATGTCCTTGCAAATTAACTACAAATGAGCACTGAAAGGCATGTTAGAATTCCCATAATTGTTTGCGGAGAGACAAGTTGAACATTAATATATATGTGCCAAATTTGGAACCCTCATGCCTCTTATTAGTAATTTTCCTAACTACATTAAATTGATGTACACATTGTTGATGTGATCTACTCATTCGTTAGGAAATTTGTGGAAAAAGTTGAAAGCACTATAAATAAAAAGAATGGTGTAGGATTTGAGATTGAGCAAAGTAGTGTTAAGAGAGTGAGATGTGAGTTGTCTTGTGAAGTAAACATCATCATATATCTAAAGTAAACACCACTGAAAACCAAACATTGCTTCATTAACATTCATATGCTAGGGTTTTCAATGACAATGATTGTGAAAAAAGTTCATAGATTGAGATTATAGACACTATTGTTGGAATATTATAAAATTACAGGTATAAACGAGTACTTAATTATATGATTGAGTTGATTATATAACATAGTATCATATCGTGGGTGACCTAAGGTCATAAGTTCGAATCCTGAGTCATGACACTAAAAAAACGTATAATTTATAAAATCTATCTATTATCTCTCTATGAGCTTCGAGTAACTGGTTGAATATAATATTAAAAGTATAAATGAAGACTTCAACTACAAGCTTGAACTTTAATTGAATTGATTATTCAACAATTTTACGTTCTTTAAATTGATTAAAATAATTATATATCTAGTTTAACAAGAAATTGTGTAATTTGCGACAAAATATTATGTCACAAATATCGTTCAATTTGTTGTTAACTTAGGGTTGCAATAAATTAATGATAGACGATGATCCATCGTACGATTTTACTCTTGTCAGTTGTCACTAGTTGTCTGTTCAATCTGTTAACTTTGCAGGTCCGTCCTGAACTTACAATGAATTTTCTTAATTCTCGTCGTAGTTTTGCGACAGATTCCAGTACACAAACATCTAGTCGCAAAATGAACAATTTCTTGTAATGAGTTATGCTACTCTAATAGTGTTTTCATATATGTAAAAATTGAATATGATATAAATATATATATGTGTATATATGTGTGTGTGCACGAGCGCGCGGTTGAGTAGAACATATATTTTTTAATCATTCTTCTTTTGAAAATCTAGAGCTTTTTTTTTCTTGAAATATGAAATAAATTAGGATGGATCACAACTAAATTATTAAGTTTTAAGAACTTTAAAAAAAATACAATACACATTACGATCTTACAGAATTAGATAAAGATCGTTTGACTAAAACCCAGCTAGCTACAATTCATATCAATGTTGGCTTAAAAATAATTTCCTTTTCGAAAGTTGAATGACATTAATTAATGTTTAAATCCTATAGAAAATCAGACCAGATTAAAATTATAGTGAAGTTTTGAAGTAAACCTACAAAATTATTAAATATACAATCCCAGTAGAGTCAATATTAATATTTTATATTTCATAGTATAATAACCTTAAGACATTTTTGTTATTTAACTGAAATTTCTTTTGTTTTTCTATGCAATTAAACTAATCTATTTTAGATACAATTGACCCAATAAATTATCAAGTATGTTGAACTTGCACATTTTCCACTTCAATTTCAAAAGTTGCACCCCTTTCGGGATGACTTCAAATTAAATCGAACATTTTTAACTTTAACCCGAAAAAATAAACCAAAATCTGGAGTGTTGTTGATCACGACACTGTCGATGTAGTCGGCAAACATGCGCGAATTCTAGTAACAACTTAATAAGGACCAACCAAACCTAGATGAACTTATGCTTGTAATTCAAGATAAGCCCAAAGCAAAGCATTTATATCCAACCAAACCTATAAAGTATAAACTACAAATTAGCCTCTCAAAGCATGCTAGAAATTGTAGCATACTAGCATGGGTTCTTTGTCATGTATTATTTCAACATAATTATTAACACTATTATTATTGAAAAAGACACTCGTCGGTCTAGAAATAGTTATTATGAAATTTACAAATTTAAATATAATCCAGTGTAATCACATGCATTCTATTAACGTGTACATAAAATAAGAATGAAATAAAATATAACAACTACTGTTTTCGAACATAGAAGTGATAGCATTGTGCTAGCGAGTTTTACATTTAGCAGATTTTGCAATATACCAAATAATTAAGGTCGGACTTGCGAATTTGACAACAAATTGGAAAATAAACTATAGACCAACTCAGGTAGTT
The DNA here is from genome assembly GCA_036897485.1 of Pelargonium nanum. Lineage (NCBI taxonomy): Eukaryota > Viridiplantae > Streptophyta > Magnoliopsida > Geraniales > Geraniaceae > Pelargonium > Pelargonium nanum. Next base: position 22,317 of record JAYMTF010000864.1, on the reverse strand, counting down.
TTAGCTAAATTTATACAAAAATTATAATTAGTGCCCATCTTATATATGTTTATGAGAACAAGGGGTCTTAATATGGAAAATTTTGGATGGACGAACTATAAGAGGGCAGTTACAAAGTTTCAAGTAGAGGCTAAATTAAAAAAATTGTTAAATAATATGGACATATACGATAATTTTGGTTTGGATGGATCCCAAAAAATGCTATGCGCCTGTAATTTATCGATACAAATATGAGTGATAATTATTGAACTGTTGTCGTCTCATCAACTTGAATGAGTTTAAGCCGAAATTTCTCTAAGCATAAATTAAATTAAAGTTAGCAAAACAAAACATTGGGCTGGGATTAGCCCAAGCCCAACATATAATGGGCTTGAGTTTATCTCATCTAAGCCCAACTTGGAACAATTTGTTAACTCTGTGTTAGACCCAACCCAGCCGGGTCAACCCAACCGATTTGACTCGTTTACACTTACTTCCATAACTGGCTTTTCCAACACAGATTCTCATTTTTTTCTCAGTGGAGCAAAAAGCTCAGCAATCTGATCTGCACAGACCCATATGGATGATTCAATCAAAATCTCACCTTTCACAGCTCCACAAGCTCTGTAATTCAAGGTAACGCATCTCTAGCTCTCTCAGTTGAATCCAAGAAATGTACAACACATATTTTAGCTCAACTATAGTGTCACTTGGGAGCAGAGGGTCTCTCTCTTCCTCCTCCAGTGACTTTCCTTACTTGTTGAATGATAGATTCCAGAGAAACCCATTGTTGGGTTTGTCATCATCTTCATCAGATTGTTGTTGTTCTTGCTGTTCATGTTGTGGGTCTTGTAACCATAGAGTGCCCACAAACCCTAGCTATTTATATGGGTTGAGGCAATCCAATCTCATTCAATGGTCTTGTAGTAGGAGGTTGTTTTTGGGTGGTGGGAGAAGGTACTTTTGCCGGGTTCCGGTTAATGGGATCGAATTGGATGGAGGTGGTTATGAGGTTTCTTGTAGTGTCAAGAAGAGGAGTGGTGGGAGAGGGGTTGGGAGGAGAAGTGGGAGAGTTAGGGTTTTGGAGGATGAGAGTGTAGGGTATGGGTTGGGTGGTGTTGATGATGTGGAAGCTGTGATCAGCTTGTTGTGTGAGGAAATCGGCGAGGAGGGGTTTGGTGGTAGAGAGAGGAGGAGGGGTTCAGTTAAGAGAGCGGAAGTAGAGACTAGAGGGAACAATGGTGGTGAGAGCTACATTAGGAGGAAGAAAAACGTGGGGTCGAGTTCTTTGGAGAGTGATTCGAAGTTTAAAATTGAGTCGGTGAATGGTGAGTCGAGGGAAGAAGGTTATAGTTATAGACAGGGTAAAGAGAGGACAACTTTATCTAGAGGTGACAGGAGGCAGAAAAATGTGGGGGTGACCTCGTTAGAGAGTGATTCGAAGTGTAGATTTGAGTCGGTCAATGCTGCGTCGAGGGAGGAAGATTATAGACAGCGTAGAGAGAGGGAAGCCTTGTCGAAAGATGAGAATCGGAGGACAAGAAAAGAGAGTTCAGTTTCGTCTTATTACTCGTTTTCATCTTCGGGTGATTTTGAAAGTGATGTGGAAGTTGAAGCTGAGCATGGAGAGCTAATGGAAGAATCATCAAGTGGGTTTCGAGAGGAATTAAAAAAGAACAAAGACAGTAAATTTAGAGAAGAAATAAAAGAAGAAAGACGGGTGGATGATTCAGAGGAGCACCAGGAGGAATCTAGATGGAAAAATACCACAGCTGGGAGGAGTGGTGTGGAGTGGGATTGGAGGAAGAACTCGGAGAAGAAGCTTGCTCAAGTATCTATTGAAGAAGATCAATCTAGGAAGGAATCGTCACAAATGCATTCGAGAGTGACAAGAATAAAGGAAAGTGATTATGGAAAGGCTTATAGTTCTCAGAAGCAGTTCGATAGCGAGGAAGAGAACTTGACTTTCGTGGGGAGCTCAAAGAAGGGCACAAATGAACAATATAGTAAGTCTGAATCAAGAATGAAGCACCAAGAACTTACCGATAGGCAAAGGATCCACGACAGCAGTGTTGATAAATTTTCCCGATCACAGAATAAAGTCAGTGGTCGTGAAGAAAAGGGAAATGCCGTGATGACAACAGGTGAGCATCTCAAGGCAGTTGGCGTTATTGCTGGAAAATATGATTCAAGAACAAACTCCCAACAACTTACTGGAATGTCCGAACGGCATTCTATAACTGAGAGGACCAGCAATTTGCGGAGAGAGTCCGAAACTAGAATGAAGAACTGGGAAGAAACTTCAACTTCAGTTCAGATTTCAGACCGGGAGACAGAGGAGCGACAGCGCCTGATAGGTGAAAGAACTAGTGGACAAGTTGATCTGAGAAAAAAATCTCAACAGGGCTTCTCTATGATATCAGAAACAAGTGACAGTAAAACCAAAAAGACCTCCATTTTACAATCTGATTCTAGAATGAAGAGTCAGGTACAAAATTTAAGAGTTGCTTCTAGTTCAGGTCTAGAAGCCGAAGAGAAACACTCCCGAACTGATCAAGGAGTTATACGGAGAATTCAGTCCCAAAAAGGATCACAAGATGTCACCAGTACATCATTGGCTCATGCTGGTGATATGGTAACTGTTATAGGTTCTCGAAGAAGTTCTGAAAAGAGAGTGACTGATCAAGAAGCTCATTTGACATCTACTGTGAGACAAGAAAGACATAATCAAACTGATGAAAGAGTCATGCAGTTAGAATCTAGAAGAGAGGCTGCAAAACCTAAAATATCAAGTTTTCGTGAAAATATCTCAGAAGAGGCCTCTAGTTCAGGAGCATCTTTGAGTTTGGTTTCTCCAGCAAGGTCACAAAAGATAGATGCGGGAGAGGAGAATCGGAGAAGCTCGTCAGCGAGAATGATGCCTCCTTCAGCTCAATTAGTGAGTCGAGGGTCATTTCATATCGAGCTTGCTAGTGGTATTACATCAGGACAGGGAACTACGGAATTGGACGTTGAACCATATGGTGGAGCCGGAAGGGACGAGACTTACAGGAACCCTTCAAATTTCATTACCGATGAGGATGCTCTGAGTTCTGCTTATCAATCACAAAAGTTCTCCCAGGAGTATGTCAGTGACTTTGTTGAGCAAGCAAGGCATGAAATTTCAACTTCTGAAATCCACAAGGAAAAGAAAGGGTCCGAGACAATACTGGTGCATGGAGATGAGAATCGTACGCAAAATTCTTCCGTCCAGGATAGTTCCGGAGACTCTCAGTTGAAGGAGCATGACTCCAGGCGCACGTCAGGTGGTTCTGGAACAAAGGGGCCTTCCGATGAAATGTGGCATGTGACTGATCCATCTATTCAGGAGCCTTCTACCGTAGGAGATCCGGAGGTCACTATGCCAACTGATAACACAACTGAGAATGCCATTGTCAGGAGATCAGGCAGGTCCATGTGGAATATCATTGCAGATATAGCTCGACTACGCTGGGGTTCACATACTGAATCCCCTGGATCAGTTGGCGCAAAAAGTTCACCAAATGAGTCTGTTGGCACCGAGGGATGGTTTTCTGGTCGCGAGCACGAGGAAAGTTCTGATGAGAATGCAAAAAAGAAAAGAATCAAGCCACAAGAAGCCACATCTTCTAATGAGAAGCAACTTGGGAAATCTTCTTCTCAAAGTGAGGGAGAGACCTCTGACACTATGAGATTGAAGGATAAGAAAAGAGATACTGAAGCAGAAACATCTTATCCTCCGAGTATAGTTGAAAGTGGTTCAGCACCAATCTCCTCAAACTCTGGAGAGGAGAATCTTGGTTCTAATGAGGACAGAAAGAGTTTTCCCAGTACCTCTTCTGGGATGACAATAGTGGAATCTTCGTTACCATTGATTGCTAGAGGCTCCAGAAGATCTCCTATTATAGAAGAAATTTCAGAGACTGGTAAAACTGATGTGTCTCAACATGGTTCACTAGAGCTGATTGAACAACCTAGTAGTACAAGGTCAACTGAAGGGAAAGATGGAGAACTGAAACGAAGGAAGCTTAAGCGAGAGAACCAATTCGTGAGAGATTGTTATGATGACTGGGAAGATGCATATAAACGTGAAAGTGAGCAACGGAAGATTGATGAAATGTTTATGAGGGAAGCATTGGCAGAATCCAAAAAGGCTGCTGATGCTTGGGAGGTCCCAGTAGGGGCTGTACTAGTACAAAACGGGACGATTATTGCTCGTGGGTATAACCTGTAAGTTTTACCGGCATATGTGCTTGTTGCTAGTCGGATGCTAACTCCTTTGAGTTTAGTTATGAATTATGATGATATGTATTTATTTCAGAGTGGAGGAATTACGGGACTCTACTGCACATGCAGAAATGATTTGTATCCGTGAGGCTTCAAATCAACTTAAAACGTGGAGGCTTGCGGTAATTTTTCTTCTATCAAAAACCCATTTTGTTTGATTTCGAAATTTATTTATTTTTCTCATCTGTTTGGTCACACACAAAAAGACACTTCTTTTCGTTCTTTCGAGATTCTGTTTCTTCTGTACGCAATTGAATCATCTAGGTTAAAAGTGAACTGCTGCTTCTTGCTTGTACTGTTTCATTGTGTTTAGCTTAATCCTAACTAATTACAGAAGTAGCTTGTTTCCTTATTGCTGGAGCATCTTTGTAACAAAATAGAGTCAAGCTCTTGTTTAGTTGTTAATGGTCAAGTACATACCATTTTTGTTTGTTAAATCCTCATTCCAAAATTTTTATGAGCAAACAATCTTGTAAGAGCACACTTGTTCAAATTAAACATTCAATTTAACCCCTCTCAGGATACAACACTTTATGTAACACTCGAACCATGTCCCATGTGTGCTGGAGCAATCCTTCAAGCTAGAATTGACACGCTCGTATGGGGAGCTCCCAATAAGCTTCTTGGAGCAGATGGCAGCTGGGTCAGGTATGCCTTTACTTGTAAATGTTATTATTCTTTGCATCTGCGAAACAATACCTTGAAAGCTGTTTTTGCAGTATCAGTTTTTTCATCTATGATTCTTAAACGAAGTACATTTTGTGTGGAACATTGATCTTTAAAAGCATGTTGATGGTACACTAATCTATAGAATCGAAATGAGTGTCCATTATCTCTACAAACTTTGTCCCCAAATGAGTGTCTGTCTTCCTTTTCTAGTTAGTGGGTTATGCATGAATTACCAACAATATCCCTAAGATAAATTAGTTATAACCCTTGAGTTTGTTACAATAAGAACACCTTTTTTTCTTCACAAAATGGGGAAATGGACACTCATTTTAGAATAGAGGGAGAATTTATTTACCCTACATTTGTTCTTTACTTGATGTGGAGACTGAAGTGTTGTGCTTGGAACGGGCTGAAATTTGGTCTAGATACCTGAAACATGCCTGCGGTCAAAACACATGGCTACGCCATGAACTACGACGGAAAGATAGAAACGTAGTTTCTTCCAACTTACCTTGTTCTTCTGTTCGGTCTACTTCGTTTCCACACAGTTTTGCATTAGTATATCTCAAAGCTTCCCTAAGCTTCGACTTGTGATCAATCTTTTGCAGACTATTTCCCAACGGTGGAAGCCCGAGTAGTTCAGAATCAGGGGATAAGCCATCTGGGCCGGTCCACCCGTTCCATCCAAACATGAAGATCCGGCGAGGAGTATTGTCCGGAGAGTGTGCAGATGCAATGCAGCAATTTTTCCAGTTGAGGAGAAAGAAGAAGGGGACGGAACCAGATCTCCCAAATCCATCTTCAACTCTCGCGGTTCGTCGCCATCCCTCAAAGTTCCTTTCCAGGATGCAACAAATCTTCCACGTTATGTTTTGCTTGTGAGAGCTTGGTCAATAGGCTTGTATCTGTTAATCTTTAACTGACTTGCATTTCATTAACATGTAAAAAGAGTGATTGCAATGCTATTTCTTTGCCAATCATGTGACTATATATTTGAATCCAATAAGGATTGAGCTATGCAGTTTTTGATTTGTCAAATGTGGTCCAAAGGAGACACATCAGCAGTACAATTATTTGAAGGGTCAAATTTGTGATGGCTTTAATTTTTCTCTCAATCACATTCCATCATCTTTGAGTGCACTATTTTTTTTTTTTGGATCTCACTCTTGCATCCCATGATTGAAGAACAAGTAAACCAAACTTGGAAACACCAGCAAAAGATTATGGAAAATTTGTCTATAGACAATTGAAGTAGACCTCAAGTAGACTTACCAAACAAGGCCTAAAATGGTTAGAGAGAGACAAATTGCTTTACTCTTGAAACAGGATGAGGACACCTTACCTTTCTTTTAGGTGTCATGTAAAGATCAAAATCTAGGACCATAAAACACACAAATCAATCACAGCCTTCACATTTTAAGAAACATTTAGAACAGTTCTTAGGGTTTGATGGGGGTGGTTCACTATAATGCACAGACAATCATCTTAATACAAGCACGTGAATGTGTCTAATCATTTACGTATGTATCAGTATCACTCGCAGATCAACGCTAACATTTCTCTGTAAAATAGTTAAGACTATGAAAAGACATTTTTCCAAACTACGTGACATTATTAATCAAAAACAGTACTTGGTTACAAAAATCACTATAGAAGGAATGTATCAATCATATGAATGAATACTACATCTCTCCCTCCAACAACCACCAAACATTTTTATCTATATATACATACATATTGGTTCTCAATTTCTCATACCAATACCCAATACCCACAAAATGATATTCATTATGAGAGCTTTAATCTTGACTTGTCTTACCTTTCCTCTGGCCGTTACTTATGGGCAAGGACCAGCAGCTTCACCGTCAAGCCCTAACCCGCCCACTGCGGCAGCTCAGCCACCTGTAGTTGCAGCCGCAACACCACCTGTAATCACTCCCATAGCATCACCACCTCCCAGAGTTATGCCAGTCTCAAGCCCAACTGTCCCACCCCCTCAAGTTCCTCCACCACAACCAGAAATTGATCCTCCTGTGTCAACTCCATCACAGCCACCAGCATTGCCTCCGCCCCCGGTTACTCCACCACCTCTGCCACCACCAGCGCCAGCTCCTGTGAAGGAGACATCGTCACCTGCTCCAGCTAAGGAAACACCAGTGCCTGCACCAGTTGCTAATGCACCAGCCCCAACACCATTATCAGTGCCCACACCAGCTCCAGCTCCGGCAAAGCACAAGAAGAGGAGGCACAGGCACAAGAGGCATCTAGCACCAGCACCGGCACCAACTGTTCCAAGTCCTCCAGCACCACCTGCAGTAACAGATTCAGAAGATACAGCCCCAGCACCATCACCAGTTCTTGACTTGGTAACCCCTCTAAATCTAACTACTTCATCTATATTTCCCAAATAACTGAGCTGAGCATATCACGATCAGTCTCCTTCACATTCCAGAATATTTTTAACCTATCACTTTTTCTTCTGCCCTACAGAATGGAGTAACTCTGTATCATCAACAAGGAAGGTATGGGCTGTGGCTGAGGACTGGATTAGCTATTGCCATCCTGCTGGTTGTTACATGATATTTCAAGCAGATCTTATTTCATAAGGGCAAGGATTTAATATATTAATCGAAAAAGAGATAATTATTTCACATGTACAACATAGCTATATCCAAAAAATTCACAGCAATACAAAGAATAACTAATTAGATTAACATGCTCTCAACATTTTTGCGTTTCAATTCATTCTTGAAATCAATATTTGATGACTTGGAATGAGTTATGAATTAAAAACCAGCATACCAATCTTTAAAAAAAAAAAAAAAACACAACACAATGACATATTTGTCACATATCAAACTTGATCTGTCTTCAGGTCTACATTAATCTCCTCTCGAAAATCATACTCAACCACAAGGCCAAGATTGTCGACTAATTTGTGATGCTGTAGACACCCTGCACACTGATGAAAGAATATGGGAGTTCGTGAGATGAGCACAAATCATAAACACTGACGAGAGCACAATTAGTCTGGCCTTTTTCTATCTTTCTTTCTTTGACGTGAAATTTATAAGCAAATAAATTGGTAGTGTCATTACCAAAACGCTAATAATTCTAAAAGTTTCTCTCATACACGCTTACACACACACACACACACACACAAGATGAATAACTATTAACTTCTCTAACCAATAAACATTTTACATGAATCCCACACGATGGCAATCAACAAATGAATACATACCTGCACAAAAACAGTCCCTCGCTCATAGGCTAATCGGTTTACCAGTCTCTTTGTTCTTTCACCGCATGAATTGCACGTAAACTGAACAAGCAATCGTCTTCTAGGGAGTTTCAAGTCAATAGTTGCACCCTGCAGGAGAAATGAAAAACAAATTAAAGAAGATAGTGAAACTGAAACCCATACTAAGAATGAGGAAATAACTTGAAAGTTGATATGTAGCTTAAAGATACTGTTTAAACAGATATAGCACACACGGTATGGGTATCTCTCATTAAAATTCACATTCCACCCAATAATGGGCGGAATTCCGTTCTAACTCCATACCGACTTTCGAACAAAAAAATGTAACTTTGAATTTTCGATTGCTGGTGTCACGTCAAGCATACTAGGGAAAGAAAATGCCAAAGGCATATTCACTTTCACTCACTAATTGAATATGATTCCCATTCAATCCATTCCAATGAAGTAGACATCGCCTAATACATGATATGTTGAATGCATAGCTCACTTTTAACTGAATAGAACAAAGGAAGAGGACTCATCTCACCCTATAACACAAACTGACAAAAATGACAACATAAGATGACTCGTCTCACCGTCTTATCCAAACCCTATTATAATTCCTTGATTTGAATGTTAATGAGCAAAAACAGTAGAGGGAGAATGCAATAAAGAAACACTTGGACAGCTCAATTTAGCAAGCTGTTACAAAGTGCACCATGGTTCTAATCCTTAATGTTTATGGTAGGACATGTGAACTAGAACTATTGGCATATTTGGAGCAACACAAATCAACACCGGTTCAATATCGATTCTCAAACACTGTTTGAGATATTTTATGACTAATGTCTGATTTCAATTTACTTCAAGTTCCAAACAATGACCAAAGCCCAACTTCTCCTCAAGTTTTTACCATATTCCATATCCCAAATCTGTCATATTTTTTTTTAGCTACCCACTTAAAAAAACTTATGCCACACACAGCTTACAAGAAGTAATATCCAGAATAGTGACCACACAAAAGAGCAACTGGAAATTGGTAAATGCAGGTTGTTAATAATCAGAAATACAGTTGATGGAAATTAACTACTAAACATCGATACAAATCAAAATAAAAAAATTTCTACAAACAAATAAAACATCCAAACTTCCATCAATTGAGCCAAAGACAGAATTTTATCACCACACACCTCGTTCGAATCGTCGAGTCCCGACTCTGGTGTCTCAGAATCACCATCCCCAACCCCAGAAATTGCCAGTACCCGAAACGCACGCTTTGGTGTCACTGCTGTAACATCAGAAATTCCCAATCTGAAAACAAAGAACTGTGTTTTAGCTTAAAAGAATCAAACTTTATGAAGCGAAAATGGAAATCGAGAAGAACCCATAAGAGAAAAACGAGAGAAAAGCAAAACCCAAGAAGGGAATTTTCCAGGAAGCTGACCTGGACACTCTGAGAGCTGCAGTAGCTGTAGGGTTTGTTCTGGTAGACACAAAGGGTCTGTAGAAATTAGGGCACGGACGCCTGGTAGTGGGTTGGTGCTGAGCCCTAACCGTCGGAGACGAGAGGAACAATTTGGCGGGAGAGATACTGACTGTAGCAGTTACTGCCATTGTTGATTTGCATTTTCATCCCCAAAAGCTCCCCTTTATATATTCATTGTTCCTTTTGGTCATGAAATAGTAGGTTTGTAAGTTCATTTTCTTAAAGGGCAGTTTTGTACTTTCACGCTTAGGGCTAACCGTGACACGACACGAATTTAGGTAAGTTTGGGTTCAGCTTAATCGGGTTCGGGTGGACTAACTCAACCCGCTTAATAAACAAGTTGTGTTTATGTCAAGCTCGCTTAACCCGTATGTCTTTAATGACTTATCTGTTTAAGCATAAAAATTGTAATTTTTCAAACATATTGTGTAAACACAACCGCTCGTACAAATTAAATGGATCAAATATATTAGATCGTGTAATTTTGAATATATTTATTTTAACGTGTTTATCCTATGATCAATTAATTCAGAATAAAATGAATAGCTGTATAATTATTGTTTGGTACACATAGATACACATCAACAGAGAACATTTGAGGCCATAAATAAATATCAACACCATTTTCACTTTGCATTACTTACTTCTCTTGCAAGAAAGCCAATTTTTGTGTACAAGTATGAACTTTAATAATTACCCAAATTAACCCTACTGTCAATAAATAATAACATCCAAGTTGATGCAGCATTTTTGCCACACCAACTTGTTCACAAGGACAAAATTCCTTTTTTCTTGGAACATTTTATCAGATAACATCAATTAGTACTACAAATCGACTCGAATCGAATCGAGTTCTTGGAACCAAATCCTGCATCAATCTTCCTCATCCACTTCATGGAATGGAAGTGGCACAGTCTTCACTGCCCTGAACTTGCCAGCATTGTTTAGATGCTCATTCTCCAATCTGTACCATTAATTCCCACAATTTGCTTGTTAGAGACCACTTGGAAATGACAGTTTTGGCCTAGAAAATGAAAGAAAATGGAGTTTTGGTAAATTTACCTGTAAAAGTTCCACTGCCCTCTTCTTATGACTTCAAGAGCTGCTAAAAATAAGCTAGTTACTCTATAATCAACATTTCCGAAACTCGAATGGAGGACAGTTTGTAACCAAGCAAGCCTCAGAACAAGATTCAGTCCCTGCAATGACATGACACACCAAAGTTTCATTAGAAATTGTGAAAATCAAGTTCTTGAACTGTGATATGGCCATATCAGTATCTTTCAAGAACATGTTCATTGAGTGACAGATATCAGTATAATAAGCTTCAAGTTTTGTGATAAAAATGATTTGAAGGAGAGCTATAAACTATACCATGGAGAAGTAATAAATGATCTTTCGGCGAAGAATTAGGTCATTTCTTAGCCAAGGGTTCTTGGAGTTCATTTGTAGCAAACCCCAATCCTTAACAAAGTCCCAATACAACTGATAAACAGTAGCTGCACTTGACATGACCACAAGAAGACACAACCATCCCACACTTTTTTCCCTCTCATAAGCCACTTTAGCTCCTGCTGCTAACATTGCTGACACATATTTCCCAAGATTCACCAGATGGCTCATCTCTCCTTCATCGAACCAGCGCCTAGCACACTGCGATCCAATCAAGATTGAAGCATAAGAAAATCGAAAAACAAGAAAACAACAGTTAGATTTCAAGCAAAAGACCAATCCAGAATTGAGCAAAAACGCCATACTTGCATTGCTCTCCAATAGTATGGCAAGAAGGACACTGCGTAGGCAAGATCGCGGTAATGCGTAGCTCTCATGCAATATCCATAGTCCTGAGTTTTGAAGCTTCCTGTTATGTAGTAGCATGCTACATATTCAAGATTCCTGAGTGTTGGAACCTATAGAAACAACAGTTTTGTTACTATAAATAGACGATTTTAATGGTTTAAGACAAGAAAAAAGAGCATAATTTTAGAAACTGAACTCACCTGACTACACAGCTGATCAGCCAAGAAGAAGTCTAGCATGACAACCTTGTAGAGAGGTGACAAGACCGTGTTCCTTATGGCACTAAGGAAGCGAAACCGGCTTGATTGGTAGAAGATTTTGAAGGGGCAAACAAGGACTAGCAAGAAGAACTGTACACAAAAGAACAAATAAGTTAGGTTTCTTGAAAATAGTAACATCAGTTTGTGTAAATACGCGCTGAGATCAAGAAATTAGTACCAGGCACAAGAGTCCAGGGATGGCTTGAACTTGTGAATATGAGTACCCTTTTGTTATTAGTGTCAAGTGAACAAACATGACACCAACCACAAGAGACATTGATGTGGTACAAATCAAGAACACATCTCTATACTTGAGCTCCTTGGTCGGAGCCAGCTCAAAGATGAAGGCGTAGTTGATTCGTGTCTTTCTCCACATGAAAATGTTGCATCCATAGAGGAAGAAGTGTAGAAACAAGAGGCTGAACATGCTGAAATGGTAAAGAAAATCATTTTGTTAGCGTATTTTTTACGCGTATTAGAGCAAATCTTGATGTTTTCTTTGAAGGATTCTTGCCTAAGGACAGGGTAGACAGTTTCCATATAGACTGTGTCTCTTTGTTGTCTGTACATTCCTGTGATGTGAGCCATGATGACATATCCGGCTAAGAGCGCAATGAAGCATCCAGTGAACAAACCTGGTTGTTTTTCAAGAATTAGAACACTATGTACAATAAATTGCTAAGCAAATGGTAACTTTTGAGCTAATTCTTGCTAGTAACTTCACACACTCCTAAAGATTTTGTGTAGTAACTTTTTATCTAAGTATCTGACAGACAAGTGACACCAAGTGCTTTACACATATGAAAGTGTCCATGTGAGATGTGTACAAGGTTAGAGCCACACACCAATGCGAAAACCTGAAGCTGTTGAAGCAAGCTTTTTAAGGTTCAAAACCAGTACGGCGAGTTTTGTCTCAAGTCATGATAATGGCATACATATATGGGACCTTAAGAGCTTTATCACCCACCAAAAATAAAAGTGGCCTAATGGGTCCATATTCCATAGTCCATACTTTTTTTTCCTTTCAAGAACAGTTCTTGACCAAAAAGACTTCAATAACACTAATTCTTCGTCGTTATGAGTCCTAATTTTGGCTGATTAGTTCAAGAACTCACCAATGAAGTAAGTGACAGCATGTGATTCTTTACGCTGATGCGGTTTAAGGTATTTCATGGCCTTTCTCTTGTCATCTTCTGCAAAATGTTTGATGAATAGCTCTTCTACTTCATCAGCTAACTTCATAACCTGTCATTTGAGAGACTCATCGATAAGTAAATCGAAATGACACATAAATGTAACACTAATGTTGTTCATTGTGCAGACATAAACTATAGAGTTGAGGACACTTGGTTTTGTCGGCGAATAAAATGATAAGGACTAGTGGCAAACATCTCAACATCCTTGTGATTGTAATATTTTTTCATCCAATGAAATGTAAATTTCCTATAATATGGTTAGGCATGTTTGACACTTGATATTTTTGTGATTATATGTACCTTGTCTGAGCCGTTGAAATAGGAGCTTTCGACAACTTTTAGATATATAGGAAGCACTTGTTTTCCAGTGACCTGAGAAAAGAACCGAAAGGCGAAAAACCCTTTTCTTTAGCCTACAAACTCAATGAAAATTCACAAAGAAACTAAAAAAGACTATTAAGAAGGAAGTGAAGGCTCACTTTATCAAACTTCTTCAAGATCTTTATGAAAGCAAGCATGTTCAAGTTCCTGCAATATCAAAAACCCAAAAATGTGTTATACAAAAAGCAAACTTATCGTAGATCTTTTCGAGTTTGGACTGATCAAGATCATCACATACCTATAAGTTTTGAGATAGCCAAGGCCCTTGTAGAGCTCAGTGAAAGCTCCTCTGATCATTTTCTCTGCATGATGAAGCTTTGTTTTGTTGATCTGAAGCTTGCTTCCATCAGAAGAGCACTTCTTGGAGGAATGGTTCGCTGAATCTCCCCGAACCAAGTAACTGATAGCAGAGAAGGTGCGCGTAGGATTCGTCAATGGAATGTTGATCTTCAAGTTCTTGCCTTGACACTTAAAGACATGGCCTGAGAGTGTCCTCAGCTTTATATCTTCTCTTTTCTCTGTCATTGACTCAGTGAATGGGACATCATTTGACATGTTAATGTCTTCTTGCACAGCCTCCTCTTCTGTCCTGCAACCCCTAATAGACTCCTCTTCTGCACAAACCAAATATAAAGATCAGTACAAGAATCAAGATTTAGGCCATAACACTGTTTTTTATAACAATGTGAGTCATGATATGTACCACAAGATATGGTGCAAGAAATGGAAGGATCTTCTCTGGAGTCCTCTTGGGAGGAATTAGCTCCTTTAGCACCGCGAAGAGCGGTCTTGAGCTGAATGAGAATCTGCATCTGTTCTTTAAGCGAATCGCCTCTATCCAAGAACTCCTTCTCCTTTGTTTTGTAGAATTGATTGACTTTGTTCAGTTGAAGGTCCAAACATGAGAAAAATTCCTTGGCTGCATCAGTATCAGCAAATTGCTCCAACAGCTCAGTCTCATACATGTCATTCTTGCTAGCTGAGGATGCAAGTTTCTTGTGAACCTGAAGACAAAAACACAAACACATCACATTTTAGCACAAGACCAATCAAGAAGCTTTGTGTTCATGCATTTTTCATAACAAAAGTGTATGCATATATACTTGAATGGCTCCATGATGCTCTCTGTGTGGATGTCCAAATAGTGAAATCTTCCTCAGAGAGGACAAGATGGTGCTTGGCAAGAAGCTGTGTGGATTGGAGCTTTTAGTAGTGTTGTTGGTGTTGTTTTTGGTGTCAAGAAGATGGATTTTCTTGAGACCTTTCTTGAGTTTCCAATAATCAACAAAGGCCTCTTTCCATTCTGGCACAAGTTGCCCCTCAAATTGCTTAGAGAACTTCACCATTTTTTTTCCTTCACTTTCTTGTTTCTTGAAAGATAGAATGAAAGAGAAAAAAAGGTGCCAAGAAATGGAAGTGTTTTTTGTGTTGTCTCTCTCTCTAGGCTTGAGAGTTTGTGAGAGTGTGTTCAATTGAAGACCAAGAACACAATATTTATGGAGGAAAAGAAAAGGAATTTTTGATTGATGTGGATGCTATACAGCACATTCCAAAATATCCATTGCACTTGATACTGTCCACTTGGGAGGTCATAGCATAGTGGTTTGGTGAGGTAACTGACCGGAAAGTTGGCCGGTCCGGCAGCCGGAAAATCCTCAAAAGTTGGGGTGATGTGAATTTATGCAAGGATAATATAAATTTATGAATTATTAAAATCAGAAACGCCACATGTTGCGTTTAAAATTGAAAAAATAGTTTTAACTGATTTACTTGAGAGGTCGGAAAATAGACTGGACTGACCACTGGAAAATCCGCAAAAGTTGGGGTGCTGCGAATATATGCAAGAATAATATAAGATCAGATACGACATATGTTGCGTTTAAAATTTAAAACTAAGTTTTAATAAATTCAGGTAGAAACTTCTTAAAAGCGTCTCTTGAATTTAATTGCGCCGACTTTTGAAATTATACTAACACTTTGTGTCATCAAGCAATAATATTCTAAGAGGGAGTCATAGATTTGGGGCAGTTTTGAAATCTATGAGAATAAAATGAAACTTTAAACAATTCATGAATCCAATCATTGAACAAAGTTTTTTAATTAAATTAATCAAGACACCATCTTCACTTTCTTTTTCTTTGTCAATATATTAAAAAAGTAATTCATCATCATCACTTCTTATTTTAGGCTCCAATATGAGTCTAGGCTAGACAATAGCATATAAAAATATGGTAACTAAAAATGAGTATACATGATGCAATGAACTTAAAAAAATGTGCACTTTTGGAGGGTATATTGTGATAATTACATACATTGTTATATACTTGTATGAGTGGAATTATACTCTGGATAATCTATCTAAAAGATAATTCCTATCGGCAAATTAAGCATATGAATATATGTGTATATATACAAGCAGAAGACAACACTTTTTAAGTGCAGAAGTTGATATTATGAACTGAGCTGAAATTTGTTCAACCCAAGTTATAAAAGCTAATGATTAATGAACGAGATCACTCAATTTCGTCCACTTTATATTATTATTTTTTGCATTTTGAAGTCGTTTAGAGGATATTTTGGTTATTTTGTTAGAATATTCAAATTAATTCATTTTAAAGTTTCACATTTTTATGTCATCTAGAGGACGTTTTGTTCATTTTGAATATTTCAAGAACTTTTAGATTATTTCATTTCGCATTCTATTCAAATTAATTAAGATTCACAATAAGAGTAGTATATAGTTGTTATGTTGATTTTGTGATTTTTTAGGTTATGTTTGAGTTTATTGAATTGTTGAAATCATGATTTTTATCGTAAACTATTTTACAACGTCATTTTCTAAGAGTTGGATCTCACACACACATATATATTCTTTGAAAGGTTATAATTATAGAATTAGGATAAGGAATTATAGAATTAGGATAAGGTATTTAAGTGATTATTCTTATTATAGTTTATAGTTTATACCTTACTAGTAGAAGGAATAGTGGAAGTTGGAGAGAATTAGGAGGCACCAAGTTCTATTCTGCCACTATTGTGACCCCAACTTGTCAACAAGTGATTGGACTTTGGAGAGTCTCAAGAGAAGAGCAAAATGATTTAATACAAAATATATTAAAAAATAATAATTTTTTTTTTTTTTTGAAAAGACATAGCTACTTCTCTCTCTAAAATAAATCTTTTTATTGCAAGACATGGATTGAAACATCAACATAATAATTGTGGAAAATTGACAGTGTGCCTATGAGGTTGCTGACTCAATGATATGCTTCTTGTCTTTTTCTTTCTTTTCCTTTTTTTTTTCTTGCTTTAAATTTACTATTTTAGGTTTCATGTATTTCCCCTAAAAATATTTCTCATTAGAGAAAATGGTTTCGGATGTGAAAATATTTAACTAAATGTTGTTTCCAACACATTTAACAAAGTAGCATTTTTGGTTAACTTTGGTACCATGATTGCTTAATATGATCTGAAAACATTTTGCACCGAATCAAAAGTATTTGAATATAAGCAAAAAAATAAAGAAGTTGCGCATCAACTATTTATAATGTCTACTCAAAATTTAAAATAAATAAATTAAAAATTATTGAAAAATAATAAAATAATGATTAAAATGCCTTTCAACCAACTTCATATCGAATGTTAAAATATATACAACTCAATCTATTACATTTGAATTGTGCAAGTTTATTTCAATTAGTAAGTGTCATAATATCTATCTTGATTATAAATTATTTTATCCCACTGCATCAAATTTTTGTAAATCGCACCATATCTACTTTTGATATACGCTAAACAACAATCAATGTCTTATATCTTTTTCCCATGTGATTGAAACTAAGAGACATTTTTTTTTGAATGCATATATAAGATTTGAGATGCAAAGAAGGAAGAGAAAAGGTAAGAAAATAAGACAATAGAATCATCAAATTAAAAAGTTAGAAAGCCATGAAAAATAATGGTCTGATTCGGATTGCATTTCTTGATGCTCCCAGACCAAACCTGCATGCATGCCCACATCCATCTCTCTCTCTCTCCTCTCTAATTACATTATCTTCTATATATCTATTATTTTGAGTAGTACAAAGAAAAAAGAAGAAGAAGAAGAAGACCCCTCATGTGCCATTGTGCCCACATTGAAGCATATTGACTTAAAAACCCTAGCCATGCAAATGCGATGGAGTCTATCATAAGCTCCTATCCATGGTACTCAAATACAATTTTCTAACATGTATTTCTCTTATTTTAATAGACTTCCAAGCTAGTATGGACCACCTATATGGATTAGGACAATATTGATGTTTATGGATTAAGCCGAAACTTGCATAGTCGAAATAAAATGGACCAACGAAGAAAAACAATAAAGCTTGGCTATGCGTTTTGGTTGTACATTTTTTGCATTTTATGTCACTTTGCATTACATTATGTTTTGTTTCAAATTTCTTTCAATTTAGAGTTTGCACGACTTCATTGTTTCTTATACCACGTCTTATATTTCCATAAGTTACCAAAAAATATATTCTTGTTTGTATTGTTATTTAGCTGTCATTTCAATAATAAAAGTTGCATTTTACACTTGAGTGGTAAGATTAAAAATTAAATCGGATCGACATGTAAAATATGTGTGTTCAACACACAACTGATACTTCTATGTGTTGTGACAATCAATGTACTTGATCGATGAATTGATATGGTTCTTGAATAATTTAATTTACTAATCAAAGATAGATAATATCACACTACAAAAAAATAGTTGTAAAAATATGTGAGATATAATTTTTCGTCACTGTTTTGTCACAAATCGTGACATAAATCATATTTTCTGTCACAGACACACATTTGTGATGGAAATTTCTGTCACAACCATTTGTGACAACCCAACCAATGACAACAATATTATGTCATAGCTCCGTCACAAATTGCATTTTGTAATTGAAATCTATAGATTTGTGACAAAAATTTCTATCACAGATCGCGAGTTTTTTTGTAGTGTCAGTTACTCTCACTAACAACTAGATCAATTAGTCAAATCGATAAATTCATATGTCACCTTTCATTTTTACCTCCTTATAAGCCATGGATGTGACTTTCACCCTTTGGTGCATGAAACAATCAACATGTATAACAATGGCAAAAAATGGTGGCTCCAGCCAAATGAGACTAAACTAAGAGACATCATGTTGCTTGCTCATATTTGAAACATTCAACAATTTTGAAGTCTTCCCATCAATAACACCATCAATCAGTCACTCCTTCCAGAAACCAAAAAAACATCATATTCAGAACATTATTTTGTTAGGTTAGTTGAACTTGGAAGATTCAAGTGACAAATGACCCCAAAATTTTCTTTACTTGCAGACACACTCTCATGGTTGCATGAGAGCTTCAAGTCTGGCCAATAAATTTTTCTTTGCATGATTTAAAGAATATGATGCCACTCTTGTGAAGCACACCCTCTCCAAGATATGTTAATTCTCTCTTCCATGAGAGACATTTCCTCTTGAAGGTGACTAGCTATAGCTAACTATTCAAACTTTGAAAGTAATGTGAAAATAAATAAATAAATAAATTTTAATTCTTGGAGCATATGATTCTAGATTTGGATTCCAAAAAATGCCCTTAAATTGATGGTATACAAATATGCATATGTAAGAGAGAATATCCTATAACTTTACTTGAGAAAATTCCCATAAAAAATGGGGATGGAAATCAAAAATTGAAAACTCATGGCTCCCAAGTAATATTATTCTCTATGAAGTTTATATATTAAATATAATATACCAATTCATTTTGGTGAAGAAATGTTTTATGATTATATATAAATATTGGGATGCACTCTTATTGAAAATAATTGTAAAATAAGAACAGTTTATGAAGAAAATCAATTAGAAATTCCCAAAATATAAACTAAAAACACATAAGCTATATATAGCTGATTCTCTAACCCATAACAAAAACAAAATGTGAAATAAAATAACATAAAATTCTTGAAATTATGAAATGATCAAAACGGCTTCAAGTTACCTCAGAATTCGAAATTATAGCCTAAACATAAAATAAAGTTTTGTTAACTCATAAATTGATATGTTTATAAATTATAACCAAGAAAACTTGAATTGCTTGTTACTATATTTAACTTTGAATGATTAGAAACTAAAATTTCGAATCATTTATCACTTATAAATATATATTTTAAATATTTTAAAAGAATAGTATATATCGAATCACGTATCAGACGTCTACTGTATCCAACACACATGCAACCGGATGATTCAGTTTTTAAGGGCACATAAATTTGATATGTCAAGCTAGCTAAGTACTTCCCAAAGGTTCTATGCTATTTAACAAGATTTTAGGTCTCCATGTGGTTTCTTTGATGTGATCACTGATCACATGTGTATTACATTAGACCAAAACCTAACCTTGGATTTTTGGCAAGTATATGCTCCAACTTTGCATCTTTATTATATATATTGTATACATTATGATCAAAACCAACCCCTTGGTTTAGAAAAAAAAATACCCTATATGGATTTTGATTCCTTGGAAACGTGTCAAGAACCATTAATCTTCTTGAGAGTTGGAGGGAGGAGAATACATGATGAAAAAGTTTAATATCGACGTGTAATGTGATCTATAACTGAAAGAACTAATACCATCTGTCGGATATAAAAATAACTTGTCTCGTCACTATCATTATATGTTGTGTACCCTCCTCATTTCTTTTTAATAAATTTCGTAACTTGTTTTAAACAAAACGAACAGTCGTAAAATTTATTGAAGTACTTTTTTTTATATTATTATAAATTATTGAGAGTTTCTTTTTTTTATTATTATTATTCTTGTAATGGTGCCAAAAAAATAAAGAATCAAGATCTTTGTGGAGTTTGGGGAAAAGTAGATCATGAAACTATTCAATTATGTTTCCTTGATAGCATTGAAATATATGAATTGGTTCCACATGCCTTCTTTTTTTCAAAAAAAGAAGATATGATATAAGATTTTTACTATTTGTGTTGATAGCTTGTGCAAGTCCCTCATGTCATTGTTACCAAAGTATTGTTTTCCAAGAATCATAAGTACCTTATTGGTATGTTCTTCAATTATGTCGAAGAAGTCAGAAACTAATATTCTCTCACGTTCTAAAATAAGTGTTTATTATATTTCTTTATTTATACAAAATAAATATATTTGTGGATATAACTTTGTCAATTTTTTTTATTGACGAATCACAAAACGACCTGATTAATCAAATTGATATTAATTAAATAAACGTCTTGATCAATAAACATTCAACTAAGTTATGATAAAAATCCATGAAAACACATAAAAAGAAGTCAAATACTTATAATATTATTTACAATTTTTAATAAAATAAAATAAATGTTTATTTTGTGGCTAATGAAATAAATTAATGTAAAATTAGGGGAGACAAACAAAAATGTGCCTCATATGTACTAGGATTTGAAAACAATAAAAATGAATCAGAATGTAGTGCCTTTTCACTATTATTTTGAGGATTAGAATATTGTTTTGGCATCCACAGCGTGCATTATTTTATTTCCATCTTCCCATTATAGCTACATAGAGAATATAAAAGTATGGTAGAGATTAAAATTAGTATATATTGCTGATTTTACATATTAATAAAATAAAAATATCACCTTGTAGTTTATAAATAAATAAAAACATATGTGGAAAGAAATGAAACTGTGTTCACTTTCTCTGTAGAGAATACGAACAAAGTCTACAATGCATATAGGTTATATGACGTACGAGATGAAACATTTTTGAGTTTAAATGTTGCTGTTTATTGATTAGACTAATACTTATTTTGTCAAAACGAGAGGGACCAACAAACAAAGCCGCAACACTATGTTTTGTCAACGGTTTAGGCCATAATTTCACATTCTAACAATGTTTGGAGGCCATTTTTGCCATTTTATTAATTTTGGAATTGGATATTTCATATCGCATTTTATTTGAGGCAGGAGTTTGAGTGAAGGATAAAGTAGATGCTGTTCAACTTCTTTGTTTTTCGACATATGTTTTGATTTTTGGCGCAAAGAGTAATTTTCTTCTCGTTTCACAAGACAATAATCTGGATATTTTCTCGAAGATAAAAACAAGATGATGAACAACAAAATGAAACAAACAAACATAAAATAGGACACAATATTTATATTATTCGGCCTAACTGCCTACGTTCATGAGTTGCACTTGGAAGATTGTACTTATTACTTTTAGTTATAAAGCTCGATTCATACAATTGAAATCCCGCACACAAATAGTCTCACATGTTTTCTCTCCTCAAACCTACAATAGTCTAACCCTTTTGTTCTTAGAAATTTTCTCACACTAGACTACCATAAGGAACAACTCTTGCCTAAATTAAAACACAAAAAATAAGACACTTAATTAAAGCTAATCAACATAGGCGCACAACCATTCGCTACTAGCGCCCGGACATGTGCACGATATAAGAGACCAAAACTGACGCTCGTTCGGGTTCAAGCGAATGGTTGTTCGCAATTCGTATGGATTCTTGGTCCGCTCTTTGTAGAACTATATTGTTGTTTGAGTGTGCTCTTTAAATAAATACACAATTGTTCAAGTACGGCGCACGGCGTGCGATTTTCCGTAATCTCATCTTCATTTTGATTTTATCATCTTCTGACTTATCTTCAATCTTCTCATACATAACATTTATCATTCTAAAAATTGACGAAAATACTAAAATAGTATAATTAAAAATTGTACTATTCTTCAGTTTTCATTTGGAAAAAGGTCCCCAGAGGTCTCTGTACTATCCCATTTGTTCCATGGGGGTCCTCGTACTATGTTTTGTTTCACGTGGGTCATAGTAGCTCAATTATTGTTCCCGCGAGGTCCATTCCGTCAAATTCCTGACGGAATCCGTCAAAACTAACTGACGGGGTTAGTTTTAAATACAAAAAATAATTAAAAAATGTAAATTTACTATTTTGTCCTTTATAA
>JAYMTF010000863.1:0-29035 GCA_036897485.1 Pelargonium nanum | reverse complement strand
AGTGACACGACCACTCCAATACGATAATCCTAGCCGCCGCCAAGGGGCCCGACCGCCAAGGAGCTGCCGCCGCCTAGGGTTAGAGAGTGCCTGCCTAGGGTTGGAGAGCGTACAAGTATGTGAGGATCTTTTTTTCCTTTTTGCTGTATAGTTAAGTGAGTAAACAAATTAGTTTTGTATTTCAAACACATTTATTAGAAAAAGAAGTAATTATACTATGAAAAATGAGCAGTATTTAAATGTATTATTTTACTTCAATGCATCAATACATGTTCTTTAATACTTGCAAATATATTTTTCTTTAACCTTTGAATTTAAATATATATATATATATATATATATAACATTTTCTGTTTTTGTTCTAAAATCTTCAATGAGCTCCTATTCTCTGTTGTTTGTATCATACTACTAATTATAATTAAGATCTTTACATATGATTTCAAGTTCCACACACCAAAAAAAGGCAAAAGCCATAATGATGAAAATGGTGATCCTTAATTTGCCTTTGCCAATGTTATCATTAGCGAGATCTTTTTAGTTTAAACCTCGGTAGCATCAAATACTTGCAGAAGGCAATTGAGATCCATAATTATTAGACCAATATATCCATTAGTTTAATTCAATATATATTCTGCTGCAAGCATATTCAAGTGCTACATGCACTTTAATAATCCATTGACATTAAAAGTGAGTATAAGTTAGAGCCGCAATTAGATTTCGAGTCAAGTTAATTTATTTGGGTTTGAGGTGAGAAGGTCTAACATGAAATCCGTAATTACGTGCCATATTTAATGAATGATGTGTTTCGTTTTTATTAGTTTGAACTAGAGTTATCAATTGAAAATTATTTGTGTGTTGCTCGATTCAATACGAACACGAGAAGTTTAGCACGATAACTAAATGGACCGTGTTGACATGACACGACACTGTTGACACATACAACCCAACACATTCTGCACGATAGAATCAACACGTTTAACACATTATTAAAAATAGTTTATAATTATACTCTTAAATGTGCATGTTGGATATGTCGTTCATATCGCAACACAACTAATTAATCTTGTGTCCATGTTTTAGAGGCCCAAAACTTCGAATTAACCCACTTTGGGCTAAAAATTTCAGGATTCAAACCCAAACCCAAAACATGCAGATGAAAAAGCTGAGAGCCCAAACAAAACACATCCGGGTCGGGTAAGACCTGAATATCTGAAGAATCCTCCCATAAACCCCTACACTTGCCAAAATCATGGCTCCCTGTAGAATCACCTGAATATCTGAAGCTTCCATTGATGATCACAATCACAAAGAAAAAAAGAAGAACAACGCAGCTTGAATGCTCTCTCACCCATTTCCATTAGGTAACCAAGCTGTTCTATACTTCTATTTTGATTCTTCTTTTCTTCTACTTGTGAGTTTGTGTGTGTTTTTTATTATCAGTTCTGTACAGAAACCCTAAAAAGGCTCAAACTTTTGATGATTTTCAAAATTTTGAAACTGTGTACATAGTGTCTGTGATGATGACGATAATGGGTTTGAGTTTTTATTCCATTGCTATTGCACAAGTTAGAAACTTTGGAACCAAAGCCTCCACAAAAACCAAAGTTCCTCGCAAGTCCAAAACCAAAGTCCCTCGCAAGTCCAAAACCAAAATCAACTGGACTGATGAACAGAAAATTATATTATCTGAAGTTAAATTAGGTCGGTCCATGTTCATCACTGGCTCTGGTGGTACTGGCAAAACCCGTTTGCTTCTTGAAACCATCAAGGAGTTGAAAAAGGTTCACGGTCGGTACCGGGTTTTTGTCACTGCGGCCACTGGTGTTGCTGCTAGTTCTCTTTGGGGACTAACTCTTCATTCCTTCGCTGGCGTTGGAAATGAAATTGGTGGCGAAGCAATGCTGGCTAGGGTTTGCTCTAATAAGCGGACTCTTAGGAGGTGGAACAAAGTTGGGGCATTGGTTATAGATGAAATTAGCATGGTTAATGCTCACTTGTTTGAGGATCTTGAGTTCGTAGCTAGAAAAACACGGGATGTTGATAAGGTTTGGGGAGGAATACAGCTCATTGTGAGCGGGGATTTTTTTCAGTTGCCACCCGTTATTGATAAGTCTCACTTGTCCTCTGGGAAAGAGTTTGCGTTTGAAGCTGATTGTTGGGATTCAAGCTTTGACTTGAAGTTTCAACTCACTGAAGTTTTTCGACAAAAAGACCCCCGACTCATCAAATTGCTTGAAGGCATAAGGAGAGGAGAGAATGATCCTAACGGTTTAGAGTTGCTAGAACAATCTTGCTCGGAGACCAAGCCCAATTCTTCAGTTGTACAGCTCTACCCGAGGAAGGGAGACGTGGAAAAAGTGAACAACGAGCAAATGAGAGTTCTTGCAAGGGGAAAGGAACTTGTTACTTATAGAGCCGCTGATAGTGGCAAAAATGATTCCTGGAAGAGGCAGCTCAATCACGGGAGTGCACCTGAAAAGCTGACTCTATGTGAAGGTGCGAGAGTGATGTTGACCAAGAACTTAAATACTTTTAAAAAACTGGTGAATGGTGTGACTGGTACAGTCATAGGTTTTGCACACCCTAAGCTATGTCCTGACCTTGAGGACGGCAATATTGCTGATATATGTGATAAATCAGAGCTTCCAGTAGTGAGATTTGATTTTGGGCGGGAAATGGTGATCAAACCAGAACTATGGTATATAAAGGAGGGAGATTCGGTTGTTGCACAATGAAAGCAGGTACCTATGTTATTGGCATGGGCTTTAAGCATTCACAAATGCCAGGGAAAGACTCTTGACAAGCTTCACGTCGATCTCTCCAGAGCTTTTGGCTATGGAATGGTTTATGTAGCACTTTCACGGGTGATAAGCTTGGATGGCCTTTATTTATCTGGTTTTGATCCTTCGAAGATTATGGCACATCCAAAAGTTTTGCAGTTCTATCAATCTTTTGCCGATGAGCAAGATGACAAGGTAGAAGAAGAAGAAGCTGATGGTGGATGTAACTCCACAAAACCCAAATATCCTCACAAAATGAATTGGACTGATGAACAGAAAAATATTATAGCTGAAGTTAAACTTGGTCGGTCTGTGTTCATCACTGGCTCTGGTGGTACTGGTAAAACCCTTTTGCTAGATCAGATCATCAAGGAGTTGAAAATGGTTCATGGTCCGTCTAAGGTTTTTGTCACTGCAGCCACTCGTGTTGCTGCTTGTGCTCTTAGGGGACAAACTCTTCACTCCTTTGCTGGTGTTGGAAATTTAATTGGCCTTGAAGCAAGGCTGTCTAGGGTTTGTTCTGATGAGTGGTCTCTTAGGAGGTGGAATAAAGTTGAGGCATTGATTATAGATGAGATTAGCATGGTTGATGCTCGCTTGTTTGAGGATCTTGAATTCATTGCTAGAAAAATACGACAAGTTGATAAGGTTTGGGGTGGAATACAGCTTGTTGTGAGTGGGGATTTTTTCCAGTTGCCACCCATTACTTTTAAGTCATCAGGGAAAGAGTTTGCATTCGAAGCTGATTGTTGGGATTCAAGCTTTGACTTGAAGTTTCAACTTTCAAAGGTTTTTCGACAAAAAGACCCTCGGCTCATCAAATTGCTTGAAAGCATAAGGAGAGGCGAGAATGTTCCTGAAGATTTGGAGTTACTACAAGAATCCTGCTCGGAGGCAAAGCTCGATTCCTCAGTAGTACAGCTCTATCCGAGGAACAAAGATGTGACGAAAGTGAATGACGAGCTAATGAGAGTCCTTGCTGAGGAAAAGAAGGAACTTTTCACTTATCGAGCTGCTGATAGTTGCAAAAATGATGTTTGGAAGAGGCAGCTTAAGTACACGAGTGTGCCCAAAAAGGTGACACTATGTGAAGGTGCTAGAGTGATGTTGACCAAGAACATGAATCCTTTTAAACAACTGGTGAAGGGTGCAACTGGAACAGTCTCAGGTTTCGTAAAACCTGAGCAATGCCCTGACCTTAAGGACATTGATACTGGTGATATATGTGATAAATCAGTGTTTCCAGTAGTGAGATTTGATTCAGGGCAGGAATTGGTAGTCAAACCAGAACTATGGTACGTGAAGGAGGGAGATTCGGTTGTTGCTCAGCGAAAGCAGGTACCTCTGATATTGGCTTGGGCTATAAGCGTTCACAAGTGCCAGGGAGCGACTCTTGACAAGCTTCACACTGATCTCTCCGGAGCTTTTGGCTATGGAATGGTGTATGTAGCACTTTCACGGGTGAGAAGCTTGGATGGCCTTTATTTATCTGGTTTTGATCCTTCAAAGATTATGGCACATCCAAAAGTTCAGCAGTTCTATCAATCTTTTGCCGTTGACCAATATGATAAGGCGGAAGAAGAAGAAGCCAATGGTAGATGTAACTCCACAAACTTGATTGATTCTTCGGACAAATCAAGCAATAGAGGAAGAGGGATATTTGTTTGCTTCCTCAAGGTGATGAGGTAGAAGATGCTGCAGTCATCAACTAGCTTCATACTAGTTATGTAGCTGTCTTTTATGTAAATGTGGTCTCTTTAAAGCTTCAATGGGAAAAAATTATGGTGCATCAAAGTCTCAAGTGAACATGAATATGTTCATTATTGTATTGTAATGTGTTTCATTTCTCAGCTTTGGACTCAGCAAGAAACCATTTTGATTCTGTCATATTGTTAAAGTAAACAGAGAGCTTCATGTTTATAATTCTAGCCTCCAAAATGGCATGGGATGGGACTGTAATGTGTCCTTGAAAATGTAATTGATGAGAATTGATAATAACAATACCCACATAGTCTCCCTGTAAATTTGAACAAGCTAGAGAAAAGTGAACTAAGCCATAGGATTTTCTCTTGGATCTCAAATAAGGCATAAGGGGGTTGAGCTGTTGGAATTTGGGCCTGAGCTTCTGAGCATGGGCTGAGTAGGAATCCAAACTAAACAATTTCGGGTCGGGTCAGACCCGAAAAGAAATGGGGCAGAGGAAAATCCTAAACCCATTAAACCCTGATTTTTTTTTTTTTTTTTTTGAAAATAAACCCTGAAATTTAATAAGCTGCCAGACACAATCAACAACAAGAAGAGCCATGGAGATTTTTGCTTCTGCAGAGTGAAAGCTCTCACACCCATTTCCATTTGGTAAGAAAGCTGTTTAATTTTGATCCTTCTTGTCCTCTACTTGTGAATTTATGCTCTTTTTGCTTAAGATTTGCCCTCATTTCAGTTAAAGAACCCTAAAAAGGATCAAACTTTTGATGATTTTCAGAACTTTGAAAGTGAATATATAGTGGCTATGATGATGACGATAATGGGCAAGAGGCTTTTTACTATTACAATTTCACAAGTTAGAAACTTTAGTGCAAAAGCCGCAACAAAACCCAAATATTCTCGCAAGTCCAAACCCAAAATCAATTGGACTGATGAACAGAAAGATATTATATGTGAAGTTCAACGTGGTATGTCTGTGTTCATCACTGGTTCGGGCGGTACTGGTAAAACCCTTTTGCTAGAAGAGATCATCAAGGAGTTAAAAAAGGTTCATGGTCGGTCTAAGGTTTTTGTCACTGCAGCTACGGGTGTTGCTGCTTGTGCTCTTAGGGGACAAACTCTTCATTCCTTTGCTGGCATTGGACAGGAAACTGATCCTGAAGATGTGCTGGCTAGGGTCCATTCTGATAGGAAATCTCGTGGGAGGTGGAATAAAGTTAAGGCATTGGTTATAGATGAGATTAGCATGGTTGATGCTCACTTGTTTGATAATCTTGAATTCGTAGCTAGAAAAATAAGGGGTGTTGATGAGGTTTGGGGAGGTATACAGCTCGTTGTGAGCGGGGATTTTTTTCAGTTGCCACCCATTATTGATAGGTCTCGGGGTCGGAGGTCATACTGGAAACAGTTCGCGTTCGAAGCTGATTGTTGGGATTCAAGCTTTGACTTGAAGTTTGAACTTACTGAGGTTTTCCGACAAAAAGACCTTCGACTCATCAAATTGCTTCAAGGCATACGGAGAGGAGAGAATGATCCTGAAGATTTAGAGCTACTACAAGAATGCTGCTCAGACGCCAAGCCCGATCCCTCGGTAGTACAGCTCTACCCGATGAAGGAAGACGTGAAGAAAGTGAACGACGAGCAAATGAAAGTCCTTTCAGAGGGTAAGGAACTTGTTACTTATAAAGCCGCTGATAGTGGTGAAAATGATGTTTGGAAGAGGCAGCTTAATCTAGGGAGTGCACCCGAAGAGCTGACGCTTTGTGAAGGTGCAAGAGTGATGTTGGTCAAGAACTTGAATCCTTTCAAGCAATTGGTGAATGGTGCAACTGGTACAATCATAGGTTTCGCTAACCCTAAGCTATGTCCTGACCTCAATGACATCCATATTGCTGATATATGTGATAAATCAGAGCTTCCAGTAGTGAAATTTGATTCTGGGCGGGAAATGGTGATCAAACCAGAACTATGGTACGTGAAGGAGGGAGATACGATTCTTGCACAAAGAAAGCAAGTACCTCTTGTGTTGGCATGGGCTTTAAGCATTCATAAATGCCAGGGAGTGACTCTTGACAAGCTTCACGCTGATCTCTCCAGAGCTTTTGGCTATGGTATGGTGTATGTAGCACTTTCACGAGTGAGAAGCTTGGATGGTCTTTATTTATCGGGTTTTGATCCATCTAAGATTATGGCACATCCAAAAGTTTTGCAGTTCTATCAATCTTTTGATGATGAGGACTACGAAGACGACGAAGACTACGAAGACGACGAGTTCTTTTTAGAATTAGACTCCGAGGACTTCTCGGACGACTTCGTCAAAGACTCTGTTGATGACGATGCAACCGATGGTGGATGTAACTCCACAAGTTTGATTGATTTTTCAGACGAATCAATGAATAGAGGAAGAGAGAGATTTATTTGCTACCTCAAGGTCATGAGGTAGAAGATCCTGATTGGGGATATAGCTGCTCAAATATGATTGATTCTTCTAAGAAATCAAGCAAAAGAGGAAGAGGGATACATTTTTCGCTTTCCGAATCCCTTTCTTCTTGCCAAAACGGAAGATGAGCGTATCTCATATTTTTAAGTTCTTTCTTCTAGAATAAGCTCTTGCTTACTAATATATACTTGGTCGATGGGTAGTTCTAGTTCATCCAGTAGCTACATACTAGTTATGTAGCTGTGTTTATTTTATTTTTTTATGTGTATGTGGTCTCTGTAAAGCTTCAATGGAAAAAGATTTTGCTTCTTCAAAGTTTGAGATAACATGAATATGTACATTTTCGTTTCTCAGCTTTTGATTTCTGCAAGAAATCATTTTGATTCTGTTATTTTGTAAAAGTAAAGAGAGCTTCATGTTTAGAATGCTAGCCTCCAAAATGGCATTGGATGGGTTTGTTATGGCAAGAGATTGTGATGCACCATGAATATGTTTCATTATTGTATGTTGTAGTGTTTTTCATTTCTCAGCTTTGGACTTCAGTGATTACAAAAACCCTGGCTATGAAGACAACAATGACTATCATGGTAAAAGTTCCAGAAATAGATTCATTCAACAAGACATGGACAGATCTAATTCTCAAAGAAGATTCTCATTTCTCATCTTATTTGCAACACAATCAAATGATACAAGATTCATTAAAAAGATAGGAAATGGTCTATCAGCATGGCAATTTAATAGACTTTTTTATTATCACAGAAAAGAGAGATTTAAATGACTTGTAGCGATCCCAATGCAGTTTAGTAGGTAACAGTCAACACGAAAAATCAGATTTTACTTGAAACTCGACCATGTACGGCCGCAAGTTTGCCTCCAGTTCGAAGAATCAAGGGGAAGAGCCCCATCCACCACCACCAGGAGTCAATATTTGAAGAATTTCTCCAGACTGCACTTCAATGGTGTTTTTGCCTCCAAGGTAAACTCTCCGTTTGTCTTTTGTGATGAGGTAATTGGCTCCACGAGCGCCTTCTCTCCCTCCATTCAATCCTCTTGGCGCATGAACACGCCTCTCTGATAAAACGCTCACTACAATTGGTCGCCTGAACTCTATCTCCCTGACAAGTCCATCACCTCCTCTATGAAGTCCATCTCCGCCACTGTTCTCTCTGAGCCCAAATTTATGCAGAATTACCGGATATCTCTGCTCGAAAATCTCTGGATCAGTCATTCGTGTATTGGTCATATGGCACTGGATTCCACTGGTTCCATCCCAGCTAGGACCAGCCCCACTTCCGCCTCCAATTGTTTCATAGTAACCGAAGGTTTCATCTCCAAACGTGAGATTGTTCATGCAACCCTGGGAGCAAGCACAAGCCTGAAATGCTGTGAGGACAACATCAGTTACCCTTTGAGATGTGAGAACATTACCTCCAACAACAGCAGCCTTATCACTTGGGGAAAGGAATGAACCAGGCGGAATATGGATTTTCACAGGAGCCAAACAACCCTGGTTGAGAGGAATATCAACATCCACCAGACAGCGAAGGCAGTATATGACAGCAGCAGCTGTAACGGCTTCTGGGGCATTCCAATTCCCATAAACCTCAGGGCTTGTCCCACCAAAATCGAAAATTGCTTCTCCTTTCTCTGAATCAATAGTGAGCTTCAGATGAATAACAGAGCCGTCATCCATGTAATCCTCCTCTTCAATTGTTACAGCATTTATGTTTCCTGATTTACCCGAATGAGATGAAACCCTAGAAGCAACTGACTTGAGCATTTCTCTCACCGCTTCCTCTGCATTAAGCTGCACATAAGTCATGTAAGCCTGAACAGTGTCCAAACCATACTGCTCAATAAGCTCTTTGATAAGAGAAATTCCTCTCTGGTTCGCAGCTACTTGTGCGTGAAGATCTGACAAATTATCTTGAAGCCTGCGTGTTCCTGGAATGGTATGAGCTGAGTCATCAGAATTAGGGAACTGCAGAAGCTTGGAAATTCCTTCTTCTTGGAATACCCCTTTCTCTACAAGCTTAAATGCTTTAATTGCAGCCCCTTCTTCCCATATGGATTTCGAAAAAGGCGGCATACTTCCAGGAGTAATACCTCCAATCTCAGCATGATGCCCTCTGCTTGCCACGAAGAACACAAGCTTCCCTTTATCAAAAACAGGAGTGACAACAGTTATATCGGGAAGATGGCTACCTCCAGCACAAGGATGATTTGTGACCAAGACATCTCCCTCGGACAAATTATTGCCCCAATACTTGAGCTGCCATTGGACAGTGCTGGACATAGCTCCTAAGTGCACCGGAACATGAGGAGCATTAGCAACCAGTCCACCCTCTGGATCGAAGAGAGCACATGAGAAATCTAGCCGTTCCTTGATATTTGTTGATATGGAAGTTCTCTGTAGGGTTCGTCCCATCTGTTCAGCTATCCCCATGAACCTGTGATTGAAGATTGAGAGCTGTACAACATCTGCAACATTTTCCGATACTTTCAAGGTGCTTGAAATTGACTCCAACTCAACTTTTATGTTTCCATACTTGGTTATAATAGCTTTACAGTTGGGTTCAATTATCACGGTACTATTCCCATTCATGATGATAGCAGGACCAGCCATGACATTGCCATATCTGAGATTCTCAAGATTGTATAAAGGGGTGTCATGCCACCGGTTTCCAAAATAAACCTTGTATTGGCCTTCAACATGAGGGGTGATTGAAGCAGCTTCAAGAGCTCTTGGCTTCAATATATTAGTAACTCCTATGCCACGAACTCTTACATCACATATAAGAATATTCCTGTTCTGTAGTTTAAATCCATACTCTTGCTGAAACAGCTTCACAAACTCAACAGCGTAGTCACATCCCAGCCCATCTTCATTAACTTGTTTCTTTACCATGATAGCGGTATCTGTACCTTCATACCTTAAATTCAAATATGTTTCAGTCTTGACATTTTCTTCTCTGAATCCTTGCTCTTGCAGGTTCTGCTTTACTTGCTTCAGTAAAATAGATTCTCTTCTAGATGCCTCCAGAACGGATTCATGACCATAAACAGCAGCATAAGGCTCCTGTGCCTCTTCTATAACATCAGCCAACCCCATTCCGTATGCACTTAAGATCCCACAAAACCTGTGAATCAGAACCTCTTTCATGCCCAATGACCTCGCAATAGCACAGGCGTGTTGTGGCCCAGCACCTCCAAAGCAAGCAAGAGCATGGTTCCTAGTCTCATGGCCCTTCATCTCAGTCAATTGTCGTATTGGACGGCACATTGTCTCATTAGCAACATTCACAAAACCAAGGGCAATCTCCTCCACAGTCATGTCCTTTGCTGATGGATCTTGGCTCTTCCTGTAGGTATTTATTTCCTTGGCAAGTTTCTCGAATGCTCCTCTGGTTGCCGTGACATCTAAAGGCTGGTCTTCATTGGGGCCAAATATGGAAGGAAAATAATCAGGAATGACATATCCGAGGATCAGATTTGCATCTGTAACTGCCAATTCCCCTCCTTTCCGGTAGCACACAGGACCTGGATGTGCACCTACCGATTCAGGTCCCACCCGGAAAGCTCCAAACTGAAACTTCAACTTTGATCCACCACCAGCAGCTACAGTGTTAATGTCAAGCTGAGGTGCTTGGATTATAGCTCCAGCTATCTGAGTTTCTATAACTTGTTCATAACTTCCAGCATATCGACTCACATCTGTGGATGTACCACCCATGTCAAACCCAATCAACGGCTTCTCTGTTTCAAGCCCAAAAAGAGTCTGTGAGTAACCAACAACTCCACCTGCAGGACCCGACAACACAGCTTTGTGACCTGAAAATCTATTTTCAGGTGCCAGTCCTCCATCTGACTGCATAAACAAAACATTCACCTTCCCCAATCCTTCATCAAATCTCGATATAAACCCTGATAAGTACTCCTTGATAACCGGAGTCAAGTACGCATCCACACTAGCAGTAAGACCACGAGGAACAGCTCGAACCATGGGAGTCAAAGCCGACGATAACGAAACATGCCTGAAGCCCAAACTCATAGCTAACTTCTCAACAGCTATTTCATGTTGTGGATAAGTGTAAGAGTGCAATAACACAACAGCCAGACAGCTAATCCCTTTCTCCAATAGACTGTTCAGTAAAGGCTTCAAAGCCTCTTCATCAAGTGGCTTAACAACCTTTACTAGTTCCCCCGAAATCCCTTCGACCAACGACTGACCATCCACCTCACTACCAGTAGCAAGCTCAATTCTCTCATCTGCCTCTATAACCTCCTCGTATAGATTTGAGGGTTTCGACGCAGTGAGGTCAAAGATGTTGGGACGAGCCTGATTACCAATCTGCAGCAGATCCTTGAAACCCCGAGTGACACACAGCGCAATTCTCTCCCCCTTCCTCTCCAAAAGTGCATTCGTGGCCACGGTAGTGCCCATCCTGATCCACTCTATCTTATCAGTAGGAATTTTCGAAGACCGGGGAATTTTCTGCCCCGTATATTCTTCAAGAATCCTCCTAATCCCTTCAACCGGAGCATCATCATAGTTTGATGGATCGACAGACAAAAGCTTCAACACTCTACCATCACTTCGACCCGGGACTTCGGCATAAACATCAGTGAAGGTACCACCTCTGTCTATACAAAACCTAAGCTTCTCTTCATGGAGACTTCCCATATCTGTGTCAAATCTAACAAAAAGGAAAAAGGAAACATTTTGATCATGGACTCAACAATACAAATAAACCAAATTGAAAATTAATCAAAAAGTCAGATTAATCAAAACCCATTTCTACAACACCCATTTCTCATTTCTCGATTTCTTAAAGAAATTGGAAGCAAACCCATTTATGTATACACGTCAGAGGACTATATTCAGATCATTAGATTGAAACCCATAATCGCATATAGACCTACATATCAAAGTAAATAACAAAATCGAAGCTTGAACGGACAGTTATAGGTATAGTATAAGAGCATCAAAGAACACCCAAAAGTTGTAATCATCTAATGTCACCGTAGAATAAGAGAGAAGATCGATGAACGAACCTTGAAGATTGACGATTTGAGGAGTGTCGACGCCGATGAAAAAAAAAATGTCTGGGTTCAGTGAATCAGTCAAGTGGATTTTTTTTTTGTCTGCTACTCCAGTGTTTGAAGTTCAAGTTTATCCCTCACATGATTCGTTCGTAATCAAATCAACAAAAAATATCATTTATTGGAAAATGATAAATGTCTCAAATTTTGTGCAAAATTTGATGTACAAAGTAATTTGACAATCTACATTACACATATGTTTTCATATTTTGTGGTTTAACATTAAAATTTAAGCGAATAATAACTCGACATATATAATAACCACAACTCCCTTATGAATTTTTGGTGCGAAGCGTCCGATTTATAAGACTTACTATACACGTGCCGTGTTGTAGCAAATATATATGTTTTTACTCTTATTTCTTTGTTTTTATAACAACCTTATGATACAAACTTATTATAAGAATATTCATAATAACTTCTTGAAAGAAAACAAAATACTCATTTTGAGATTAAAAAATTCAACAAAAACACCTCATTTTGTGAGTAGTGGAGTAATGGAGTATTCTTCTTACTCATGAAAATAGTACCATCTATGTAGCCACAATGAGATATATAGGTTTTCTTGCACCAACTAAAGTCTTTTGTGAATCTGTTTCCATTACCTATAAATGGGCATAAAACAATGGCTAGTTTCATTACTCAAAGCTAAACCGATCAAGAAAAACAAAACACTGATTCAACAATAGAAGACTAAAATTATCCTGCAAGCATCTGTGTCCATGCATTGATGCAAACAGGCTCCGAATCCAGGTTGCGCCTTATGATTTCCTTTTCGGGCAAAAGGTTTTGGCTCTCCTTATTCTGAAGGTCGGGTGGAGGCAACCAAATCTGCATAGCACCGTTCGAATAGCTTCTGATCATTCTTGCTTGGATCCTCCACCAGCATAAAATGAATCACTTCCTCAGTACATATACGTGGGCGCGTGCTAATATCTTATCGGCCCATCCAAGCTCCCAGATGCAAACTGAAAGGTTGTAGAACAAAAAACGAGAGTGATTTTATAAATCGGACATCAAATGTATCAAGCATAATCACCTATCATGCCGTACTTTGGGAACTGTGTATAGCTTAAACATGTCGTGTCCTCACCAATAAGATCATTTAAATCAAAAAAATTTGAACATATGTTTTATATTACCAAATTTCTCTCATTTCTGCACTGAAAAATAAATCGTTCGGGGAAAAAGCTAACGAACTTCTAATTCCTTAGCTAGAGAATTTAGGTATATTTTGAAAGTGGCATGGGTGATTATAGTAAAGGATTTAAAGCTAAGAGTTAAGAATTTCGAGAAGTATTCAGCCATTACCTGTTGAACAATCGGGTTAGTAGATGTCGTGAACTCTTGAGTCATCCCTTCCCAGACAATTTTCCCATCATGAAGAAACACCAACCTATACATATGAAGTAAATTCCTTGTTGAGGGGACAACAAAATGTACCAACAGAAAGAATAAAATAAACAGATTTGGATGAAGAATAACCTGTCAACAGCTCTTCTAATTGTACTATGTTGGTGAGTAACAACCACATAAGACGCGATGCTCCCAGGTTTTCTGAGATCATCCTCATCTTTCTTATGAACAGAGCGAATGAGATCTTCAACAACAGTAGATGCAATGGGATCAAGTCCAGCTGTTGGTTCATCGTACAAGAGCACCTGTTTGGGGTACGAGAAAGAAAGGTCAATGACTCAACGCTCAATAGTCTAAAAATGTCCATGAGCACAGAAAGGCTACCGACACCAGGACATTAGTTGCATGAAGAAAAAAAACATTTTCTTGATTAAAAATCATTGTATGTACATAGCGCTCTAAGCAGCATGAACATAAAGACGCAAAGAGAACATAAAGGGCAGTGTGAATTGTCAGACCATATAATTAACCACAACATACATATTATCAAAATTAATACCTTCAATCATAGAGGGAAACTATAAGAATCACAGGACACACACTGTTTATCCATCAAATATGATGCACAAATGCCTTTGTGCAAGAGAGTGATCTATTTCATCTACGTACCTCTGGCTCTATAGCTTCCTTTGTGGTATCACAAATTATAGATCGAGCTAAAGCGACTCGCTTCTTCATTCCACCAGACAACTCAGAAGGTAAGCGATCCTCAACTCCCTGGGAAAAAGAAAAGTTTAAAGTGAGACCTTTTCTTTTGGGCACCCGTGGAATGGGTGGAAGAGGGCCTAGATTTAAGTACACATTGCATCGCCATTATAGGTTACAGCAGTGAGTATGGAAGTAACACCCAATAGTAACACAAAAGAAAGAACCACCATCTTATTGCTCACCCTTTTAAACTAACATTTCAACCCTACCTTTAAGCCAACAGCTTCCAAGTTTTCTGTCACAAGTTCCGAAATTTGATCTTCAGGCATGCTTGAATTTTCATACCTAAACAATTGATTAAAAGAAAACACTTAAAAAACTCTTTATCTCAAAATACCATTCAATTAAGAAAAAGATTCTTCATTCCATAGGAGGAAAAGAACAAAATACAGTATCGAATTATTCCGAAAGATAACCGAGATAGTCTCTTACAGAAGGAAACCAACATTTTCACGAACGGTTAAAGAATCAAAAAGTGCCGCACTTTGAAATACCTGTTAAGAGATAGTTGTAAGCTTAAATAAGATTCCCAGAAACTACCAGAATTTACAAGCGAAAGATTAAAATTACCAATCCAATTCGAAGACCAGATATCTCCTCGTCACTAATCAAACCGTCTCTCTTTCTGCCTCGAATGAAAACCTCTCCCTTCCCATTGGACAATACAGTAAGTCAATATAAGAGAACCCAATGAGTAATATATTAACCCAACAAGATTCAGTCATTTACCTTGTCTGGAGCAAGAAGACCTGCCATAATCTTAAGAATTGTAGATTTACCAGTTCCAGAAGGACCAATTATTCCAACGGCCTCACCTTGTCTAATCTACAATGCGAGAATGGGTATAGACATAGTTCAATAGATAGAACAGCCACAAAGAAGAGATAATAAAAAAAATCTCAGTTGTATCAAACGTGAGACATCTGAACACTTCACCTTGAAGCTCACGCCTCTCAAGATATGCTTCTCACCAAATGATTTGTAGACATCTCTACACTCTATAAGAACATCAGAATCATCATCAGGCTCCCGTCCAGAGTTCAAGTTCTCTGATTTAGAAAAATCCTAATGATAGAATCCAGGTAAGCCACCATAGTAAAGCTAACCAAACTTCAAAATACTGAAATTTAAGCGGATAGATCACATTGTGAATTCCGGAAAATATAAAAACAAACTCAAATCATCAAATTTCACAGTTCCAATAT
This sequence comes from Pelargonium nanum, assembly GCA_036897485.1. NCBI lineage: Eukaryota > Viridiplantae > Streptophyta > Magnoliopsida > Geraniales > Geraniaceae > Pelargonium > Pelargonium nanum. The sequence continues at coordinate 13,679 of JAYMTF010000863.1, read as the reverse complement.
CCAACTAAAATCTAGGAAGTAGACAATAAAAGAAAATTATAGCCAAATGACTCAAATGTAATACAGCAAGTACAGGACGAGTTTACAATAAAGATTAGTAAGGGAGCGGAAGGAATAGCGTTTCTCCCCATCTTCCATGGTATTCTACTTTCCGATAATCCCCTAACTAGGTGGGGAAGGATAACGACTTCAACAAAATTTCTACAATTTCAAACCACACGTCGTTTCAAAAGAGCAAATAAGATACAAAGGATAAAAACAAGTCAAAAGAGCTACCCAGTTTCTTTACTTCTTTCACTACTACCCAACCAAACTCAAAAAATGAAATAACAGATAGGAGAGTCACCTTCCTAAGATAGATTTACCATTCCAAATTCTGAACATATATATTTTCATTGCACAAGAGGTCCATCATGCTAAACTAACTGTATTCAAAAGGTCCATCATCTTATAAAAATAAGAAGAACAAGCAACTGAATTTAAACATTGTGAAAGCAAAAGGCATGCATTGTAAGATCAAGCTGAAATGAGCATTTTTTTGATATAGAGATGAGTATTTCAAAAGTGATGAAATTGCATAAACAATGACAATCATATCCAAAGTATAATTTCATCAAAATGCTGACAAATTCAAGCCTACTGAAACTTAAAAGCACAAAAATTGTAGCAACCCAAATGCAAAACTTGGGATAGAAGCATATTACATTGAATTTGGCTGCTGAAAATTCCTCTTTTCCCAAGTCCCGCGGAGGAGCCATACAAGCACAAGCAACCTTTATCTGCTCCTTCCTCGGCTTAGAACAATTAAGCATCTTCTCACTCAAAACAGCAACTCTACTGAATCGAGAGAAGCCATTCGACGCAGTCAAAGGAATGAACGATGAACCAGACACCGAAACCAAGCTTCTAGAGGCCATTCGGGTTGTGGGCAATCAATTCCGATGCAGACCCAATCAATTTCTCAGCCGAAAACCATGGAAATTAAAGAAACCGTACTTCTATTCAGAAAAAAAATTCAACCCAAATTCCAGATTTTGAAGCAAACCCAGATAGATTCATCAGCCAAAAACCACGGAAATGAATCGGAAATTGAATCCAGAGAGAAAATGGAATTTCAATTGTGGTCGGTAACAAGCACAATATGCAACAGCTTTTTGCCCCAAAAAAGTAGAATTTGAGGAAGCAAAATCGAGACCTGTTTATATAAATGGTTGATGCTAAATGTGAATTTGATGTGCTTAAAGTGAATCGGAGGCTATGGTGGTCGGTGGTGGATTGTGATTTGTGTGTTTTTTTTTTACGTTGTTTCTTATGCTTTCGCTTTTCATCGAAAGTCTGCGAACACAGAAGGTATCAAGTTTGGTCCTTGGAGAGAGGAACCGTATCATGATGGGTCCGACCCATTTTGCAAATTGGTGTGGCCGGTTGGTTTTGACCCGTTTACCCAAATGAGTCCTTATCTTATTCTTTTGGGGGTTCAATGGTAATTTCCATTTAGATATGAGATTGTGGGTGTATCATGATTATTTTTTTTATTTTAAGTCACTGATTAAGATAAGATATTTTATTAAAATTCATTAAAATTTAGAGCATAACGTGTTCTTCGATTTGTTCGAGGCATTTTTTTTTATTTGAGTATCGGGATCTTAAATCAAGATAAATTTGATTTGAAACTAGTCACCAGTAGTGAGACATCATTAAATTATATTGGTCAATAAAGCTGAATATTAACCTCAAAATTAAATGTAAAGCAAATTTATTTAAGTTGCAGTAGATCACTAAGCCAGATCTGTCACAACTCACAAAGACCTCCAAAGATTACACTAACTATGAAAAATCTCAAACCGGCTCATCAATCAAACATCAAATCTCACACGCAAAACCTTACCAAATAGATGCCTTGCCTCTTCAATATTTGTGCACCTAACCAACATTTTGGTCTCCAAGCAAGACATGCTTACCTCTAATATGTGTGCGTTGCAGCGCCTCTCTAACAATGCGTGTCTACACACACATACTCTAAGGCCTCCGCTTCAAATAGTTTGATGTATACAAAGATTTATAATATTGTGGCAAATTAGTGATGATAAATTTATAGAGGAATGCATAAATTGATTTGAAAAGATGCACATGTGGTTTAGTTGGCAACACATGTTAAGATTGTGGGAAGAACTCTCAAGTTTGATCCCCACTAAAAACGCATATGCGAAGAGGTGATAAGTCTTAATTGTAACTAAGCCCTCATCTAGTTTTGCTGATAAAAAAAATCTAAGCCCTCATCTGAACTAAAACGACCAAAAAAAAGAAGAAGAAAGATACACATGATGGCATTTGATTTAACAAATGAGTTGTCATTTTGATAGGATAAAATAAATGAGGAGAATCAATCATACATTGAGATCCCAAATGATGTGTGTGACATTACTAATAAGATTTGTAAGTATAAATTAATTAGAAACATTTGGATCACTACTAATTAATTTAATCTATATTTTCGTTAAAAAAATAATACACGTTTGAGAGGAAGATATAGAAAAATATATTAAAAATACAAACAAAGCCGGTTATTAATGTTAAAATAAAGGAAGGAGCTTGAAAACAACCGTTGGCCAAAAAATGAGGATGAGAGATAAACAATTCGAGCAAGAAATCGTCGACTTCAATTATGGCTTTACTGTTCAGGGTACCCACTACCACAACGACTCTCTTTTTCCCTCTCAAACACTCTTCCAAATTCGCCATGAAGACCACCACTGCCTCTTTTTCCTCTTCTCCCGCCGCCGCCGCCGCCGCCGGAGCTCCGACCAAAAGAAAGCTTCCGGTACTGCTCTTTGACATCATGGACACCATTGTTCGCGACCCTTTTTACCAAGACGTCCCTGCCTTCTTCAGGTTTGCTGGTTTTCAGTTTCTGGGTTCTGCTCCCATTTATCTGGGGATGGTCCTTTTGTGTGAAATGTTGAATTCAGTAGGAGCAGAAATGGTTAATTGATAGTTTTGACTTTTGATGAACTGGGTCTTGCTTGTGTATGGATTTGGATTTGGAGATGATTCTTATGTGTTGTGAAGTTGGGATCTTTTCAAATGAAAACCTATGTGTTTATATATTCTCTGTAGTGGCTGAGAAGTTTGAGATATTAGCTTCAAGAGTTTGTTTGGTTTTATGTTACTTCTTAGTGATCAAATTTAAGGTTTTCTGCTCAGAATGTCCATGAAGGAGTTGATCGAATGCAAGCATCCAACGGCGTGGATTGAGTTTGAAAAGGGATTGATAAATGAGGTATGCTTGAAAGTGTTTTGGAAATTTATGTTTCATGAAATTGTTGGTAGGTGAAGGAAAGCCTTTGTGACTGTGAGCGAAATGGTGTTAAGCATTGAGTTTGAGGCATTTTCTGAATAGCCGCATAATTGAATTTGGAAAGGAAATTGATTAGTAAGCTCAATTATGCAAATATCATATTAAAGAGATGTGTAATAATACAATACTGTTTTTGCTTTTTCATGTAAATGTCCAATTTCCCATTCAAGGAAAAGGACTCCTTTATGACATTATCTATTGAAATTTGAAAGTTACATTTGAGCCCTTTACAGACATTATTTTGTTTACGTCTTCCACCCTGGATATCCTTTTGTTGTTTTCTCAACCTTTGTGGTTTGCCATTAATCTTGAACTATTGCAACTCTCATTCAATTGCTTTGCGTGTTGAAATTCAACTTAACATGCTTTTCTTGTTTGGTGTTTTTCAGGAGGAGCTGGCTAAAAAGTTCTTTAAAGATGGGAGGGCTTTTGATTTGGAAGGTTGGTATTTTTCTATCAACCATATTAGTGTCTGGTAATTTACTTCATGATGCCAGATTTTCCTGAACTGTAGAAACCATTACATTTAAGGAGGCAACTTACAAATAATATTACTCTGATGTTGGATTGTTCTTTTAACTGTTCATAGATCACACTTTTATCAAGAACTAGTTAGTTGAGGGTGGTTCATAAATTGGCATCTACTCTCTAGTAGTCGTACTCTAATATGCTTATAGATACTTAGATAGCGTTCAAAGTTAAACTTTTTGGAGTGGTAATGGAAATGAGATTTCTATTCCAAAGTCATTATCACGACCAAAAAGTCTTAATACAAACACGATGAATTGGAATCTCATTCCGATTCTTTTTTTTTTCCTTAACAAAAATTGCAATCCAAGCGCTACTTCAGTCTTTGTTGTGTAGGAAAAATGGATGGGATGGGAGGATGAAATTAAGAGGGTCTGTTCTCATTTGAAATGTTTGAATGTTTTTGTTATTATTATATATTTTTGCAATACATTGATGGTAGATGTTTTTCATCCTTCTTTCCATTCTTCCTGCCGAAAGGAAGATTGATGCCATTTCACCGATCCAAACTCATCCAGCCTGCCATATGTGTTGAAAGCGGTGATAAAATAAAGAGTTCCACATGGATAAGATATGAAAGAAATTAGTTATATATAAAGGTTCAAGTGAAATCTTTATATAAGGTTGACCTTTTAGTAGTGAAAGCTCAAACCTTTGTATGTTGCCCATTATTAAAATTTAACAGGGTTTTTGTCTTATAATCTTTTTGGACCTCTACCAACTTCAGTCACTTGCCTTTACAGGGCTTAAAAGTTGTATGAGAAGCGGATATTCCTACATAGATGGTGTTGAAGAATTGCTACACTCTCTAAAACAGAACGACTATGAGATGCATGCTTGCACAAACTATCCCATCTGGTAACTCAAAATGATTTTTTTAGTTGTTATAATAGTGCTCTGTGAGATGGCTCATAGTTTTCTTAGAATTTGTTTTGTAGGTATGAAATGATCGAGGAAAAATTAAAAATCTCAACATATTTGTCTTGGACATTTTGTTCATACACAATGGGTATTCTCTCTCTCGTCTTTGCTCGTGTCTATTTGCATGTTTCTAGGTACCATGGTTCATCTAATCTATAATCTTGCTTTTGTTCGTGTTTCATTCGGTGCTGCATGATGCTTGTATATAACTAAAATATTTTGGAGGAATTCTGTCTAGTATTCTTGAAATATAGGCTGCTGTTTTTTTATTCAAAGTAAAATCACAACTTCAACTCTCAAGATACATGTTTCAAGTGTGCACTGTGCAAAACTCTGATTCTTGGACCTTCAGTTTCTTTCTATTTCATCATTATTAATCTGTTTATTTTTACAAGCATTACTTTTGCAACTTTCATCTTAGTAAATAAGTTAATGCTCTTCTTGGATCCTTTGTTCAGATAACAAAGTATATTTTTTCTGCCAGTCTTAATGTAAGAACAAGTTAAATGCATGGTATGTGGAAGTAGCGAAGACCAGCTAAACTGAGCAGAATATACTATTTATTTGTGTATCAGGAAAGAGGAAGCCTGATCCTGATTTCTACTTGGAAGTTGTGAGGCAACTTAACGTTGATGCACCGAGCTGTGTCTTCATTGATGACAGGTTTTTCCCTCTTATTATGTATCATTGTTTCATGCTAATTATGGTTACAAATTCATCCATGTTTATGTCCTATGTGCACAAATTGATGTTTCTGATTCTGTTAACTGAAGTTAAGAAGCTTTGATCTTTAGCCTGGTGTTCGTTGGTTTATTGTGCATGCATGCCAGACATCAGGAGAGAGTCTTTAGATTCAATGAAATATTTTACTTTGCACATTCATTTTCAGTTTTCATTGCTTGCTAATATGTAAGGTCTACTTGCAGGAAAAAGAACGTAGATGCTGCAGTTGAAGCTGGCATCGTTGGTCTACATTTCAAGAACGTAGATTTGTTGCGCCAAGATCTCTTGCAAATAGGGATTGACATTTCAGCAAAAGAACAACATTGACTCACTGAGGTCAAAACCAGCCCTCCTCTTGTCTTGATTCTTGTTTCTCATATTTTTTGGTGAAACCTATTAGTCACATGCATCACCCTGATTGGGGAATAAGTATCAACTATATACATTCTTTTCTGCTGAAGGAAATAAATTGGTCTCAGCATTTATCTCTACTTTTTTGCATTCTGATAACTCCTTGACTCCTTAAACACACTACCTCAGTACTTGTTTGCTGAGTATATAGAGGAGAAACCAAATATGTCAATTACTAAACAGGCCCTTTCTGGTAATTAGTATTAGGGTTTTTCTGGTCGCAAAAACAAAAGAAAATGCAAGCTGAGATCGTTGGGATTCCCGGTTTGATCCCCAATAAGCACACCCATGGGGAGGGACGAAGAGTCTTAATTGTTACTAACCTCTGAGCAGGATGAGAATGACATGTGGTTTATACAATATATATATTAGGACCATCATTCTCAACAAAATATACAAGTTGATCTAGGTTCAAGTATGTTTTTGTGGAGACATCAATAGAATACCTTTTGATGATTAAGAATAATGAAATGTACAGAAATGAAATAATCTGGCTAATGAAAAAATATTGTACACTTTCTTCTGTTTTTTCAAATTAATGTTACAATGTTTAAAGCAATCACATGTTGAAAAAGATGCATACATTCTTCAAGGCATCTTCCTTCCAATTCCAATGCCTTCAAAATCAAAAAAGTACACTGAAGCTCAACCATAACATAAATCTTGCGCAAACCCGGACAAGAAAAACACAACACATTCACACAAGGACTGATCCACCTTGCACTAGTTTTTATGCTGCTTTACCCATCTTGGCGGCCTTGAGCATGGCGAGGGTTAGTCTGAAGTGTTAACGTGAGTTCATATACAGGACAGATGATCTGGAGTAGCTTACAACATCTTTCCTCCCAAGTGCATGAATAGAAAATTCTGTGTTTTCTTGGCAAGGTGGACAAATCTGGGCAGTTTCGAGACGCTGAACCCTATTTGCTTGCATAACTTGAAAATGCTACATTCAGCTATGTCTCGCTGGAGATGAGGACTTTGTGGCTAAATCATGAAGCAAAGACTGAGCAGCTATGAATTTTTCCCTCAGCATTACATTGTAGTCATACAAACTCTGCAGATTCTTCTGAATATCAGACATATCCATTTGCGAACCATCCTTAAAATCTGCAATGAATAACAAGTATGACTTTATAAGCCATTTCAAAGTTTGAACACTAGAAAAGTCCTAAACATTTATACATGAGCAATAAGTTCAGCAATTTTGAATTGATGAGCAATTATTTTATCTCCTTTTCCTTTGTTGTCATTACCGTTTTCAGGATCGGCATGCTCAGATTATATTAGTGTGAAACAAGTATTAAACTAATAAACAAATAAGACTTGATCAACATCGATAGAGAATTCTCAAATTTGAGAAGAAACCAACAATATCTAACTTGTCCTAGTTTCCCTACTCCATAAACATGTAGTAAGGAAAGGAAAGGAAAGACAACAAACCTAAACATTTGACATAAATAGTTACCTAGTGAAGGGGGAAGGGGAATGGTATCATGAGTGAGAGAATATGTGTCGGACTGGGAAGCTTTGTTTGCACACAGACCACTTGAATCAAGCTGTTTCCCGCCATTTGTAGAGGAAGTAGCTTCAGATTTTGAAGGCTGGAGGACATAAACAAGAAATATTAGCCATTTTCCACACGATTAGGCCTCAGTTTGGAAGACAGTAGTATACAAATTCACAATTAGGATCAATTTAGTTTAATGCTTTATCATGGAATAAACAACCGAGAAATCTCAGGTTTTGTCATTTTGACTTTGATTCCTCATATTCTCAATAGAATAACATCTATTTTCCTGTTCACAAAAATATCCATATTTACTTATAATGAAATAACAAAATAACTCACAAGTTCGTCCTTTGAAATTGAAGTCCTCCCTACACAGTTCGGTGCAGTTCCTGCTATACAAGATTTCATTTCAAGAGTGTTCTGCAGAATAAAAAGTTGCGGCAATTCAGAAATTTAAAAAGGAAAAAGAAGGCAGTTCATAAAGAGGGTTTGGAGCAAATAAAGCCGAATTTACTACAGCAAGAAAGCAGCAACACATCACCTTTTCATCAGGCAAGCTAACTTTCTGGTTAAAACTGATAGAATCCAGTCTAGTTTGCAGGCTTCTCTTATGTGATGATCCACTACCACGAACCGATCCATTTCCACGAACTAACTGAACCGCGAAAGGATTGCAACCTGGATCCTTTTTAATGGTGTTGTATTTATCATCCAATGTGCTGCAACCCCATGTGTACATCACATATCTCCGCAACTAGTTAAAAGAAGAATATACAGTGCTCAGTCAAACTGAAACAAGAATATAATGGAAATAAAGTAAAAGCCGAATGCTTATTTAGATAGGAGAAAATCACCTTGCCCCATCGTTCTTGAGCTTTTCGCCGATTTCTAATTTCCCGCATCATTTTATCTTCATTACGTAGTTTCTTTACTCTATACTCACACTGTAGAATAGAGAAATTAGAAAGATTCCACAAACAAGAATCACGAAATTAAACAAAAGGCAAAGAAGGCTTTAATAGGGGTAAAAAAACCATACCTGCACTAAGCAGTAGAAAAATATGCCAATGCTAATACAATAGAGACCACCAAGATCTGCAAGGAAGCTCACTGCATATAAAAGAGAAAGCACAATGAATATAACTTCCTAATGAGAATTTTATGCTGTGAAGACACTGCTACTAAACCATGCAGCAGCCAAATCTAACTTTTGAAGAATCTAAATATTTGGGTAAATATGTTATTAAGATCAGAAAATTCATAGCTCAAAGTGAAGAACATAATATAGCATCACTGCGATTCATTGTTTTATAGACTAAATATTTGGATTTAATGCATGCACTGGCAAGCAAGATAGAGGGAAATTCAAATGAGAAGAAAGATCATATATGCAGAGAGAAAAAGACAGCATTACTTACCCGGACCCATAATATTTTCATTCTCTATCTCGATAATGTAGTCTGAGAGGAAGTTGACAAACAATGTTGTATTGATTACTCCATCGTTGGGATTTTGAAGGGAAGTTTGGAGCTGATTTGTCTCACGAAGAGATGAACCAGGGAGAAAGTCATGAAATAGAGGTTGAATAAGCCGTAAGTCATGAAAATTCTGGTATATCCGAGGAAACAGGTTAAATTTCAAGATATTTGGATCCACCCCTCGGAATGTAACTGGTCTATCATCCAAAGTGCTTCCGTTCTTTACCAAGCCACTAACGAAGCTCACATGTTTCTTATTGGCTTGATTCTTGGTTGTAACATTGAACTCAAATCCAACAGCAGTTGCAGGAATATTTGGAATATCAACAAACTTCCATGAAATATATATATGGTCATGAATGAGCTGGCAATCCTTACACTTCATAGTTATGGTTGGCCCCTTGCTTGTGTTCAAGCATGAATAGTTCACAAAATTTGAAAGAGGAGCAACTCTTTGGTCAATGAAGCCCGGATTTCCTGTAACTACAGTACCAAGATCACGCAAGTTTGAGCAGCTCATGCTAGAAACAGTGGTAATATTAAATTCCATGTCATTGATAAATAAGGCCAAGTCAGGTCCATTTGTTGCTCTCACATTATGCACTTCAACAGATCTCCTTGAAATAACTTGATAGAGCAACCTGAAAAGAAGATGATAAACTAGATATGATATCATCTCATATAACAAAAAGAAACCTGAACATCCAATACTATGTTTTTCTGAAGATGGAAACTATCATCAAATACTCACGCAGCAAACAAACCAATGAAAAGTATCCAACTTGCTATTGAGAAGGTTCCACCAAGTTCAGTTTTCCGTTTCCTTACCACTTTTTGATCTTCCTACACAAAAAACCATGTAAATTACAGCATTTTCACGATCTCAACACCATGGTGGAAAAACAGAACTACTAATCACAAGAAAAAGAAATATAGACTCAATAATAGTTCAAAAATGACTGAAATGACATATCACTACTATATCACACAATGATAAAGGATGAAGAATATATATGGCAAAAATATTGTCAAGGAAAATGAGCAAATCAATTCAAAATTGAAGTAATTTTATTGCAAACTGAGATAGGTGAAAGAAAACAAACATTCAAAGCCCAAAATTGAATGAACAAATAATAACTCGCCCATCACATTTGTTTATGAATGAACAAATAATAACTCGCCCATCACATTTGTTTACGAATGAACAAACAATAACTCGCCTACATTTCAAGTGAGTTAACGATTTCATAGGGGCTACAGTTAGTCTAATCATAGTAACAACAAATAGAGACAGCAAAGGGAGTAAATGAAATCAAAATGTAAGGTCTTCAATCCAGAGGTTCTAACATAGTTGAACTGGAGATACAAATAAGGCCTGCACCGTTCTATCACCATCCGGCTTCATCATTAAGGAAGGAACAAGAAAGCAAGGAATCATGGAAAGGAAGTTGAGATAGAGACCCTCTCAATTTTAAACCATCCAAACATTTTCACGAACAAATGATGTTCGAAAAAATGTACCTAAAGTAAGCATTTGGCAAAATTCATGATTACAAGTTTATAACATAAAACCCAAACATTGCATGAATTTGACATGAAAACTCATGGAATATTACACCTAATCTAAAACAAAAGTTACAAAATTGATTCCAAAATCCCAATGCAACCCAATATGTAAAATAGACCATAAATTACTTCCAAATCACTAATTCATCATTAAATCAAAAACCCATTTTAGATTCATGTTCTAAAAATAGAAAGATACCAAAATAAAAGAGGAAAGGTGAGAGATTGGGACTGACCAGCCAATGTCTAGTGGCAAAAGTAACATCCAGCCGACTAATCCACCACCTGAGCCTGAACCAGACACTCTTTCCATCACCGAGCTTCATAAACCTCAAGAAGATGCAAAACGAGAGCCAAGAAAGCAAGAGCACGAGCGTGGCCTCCAAGAACACGGCCTGAGATTGCGTGAACTTCTCGATTTGGTCGAAGGAGAGGATGGTCTCCGGGAAGCTGGTGGTGTAGGTGTCGACCCCCTCGTCGGTCTTGATCCCGGAGACGGCGGAGAACAGAGCGCAGGCATTGGAGGTGGGGTCCACCAGCTGCCCCGGCGGGCAGAAGCAGAGCGTGCCGTTGTATCGGACCGCGTTTCTCGGGCAGCCGGCGCCGGCCATCGGAACAAGAACCAGCCACTTCTACTTCTGGAGCAAGTAATTTATCGAGTTAGGTCTGTAAATTTTGACATTTTAATGCGAATTTGGATGTAGTGGCGGTAAATTTTGGAGGTAGTTGACCAGCTGTCGGTAACGGCTAAAAAAAGAATCAATTTTGATGGGTTACCAGCTAGATTTCGTCGGAGAAATCGTGAAACTGAGGTAATTGAAGGGACAGGATTGGTGGGTTCTGTGAAATTTTAAGCTTTTGTGTCTCCGTTTCCGATCTTGCTGTTGCGGTCTCTGGAGTGAGAGAGAAGAATCGGCGGAGAAAGAAAAAGAAGGAACGTGATGTTCTGGAAAGAGAAAAGGTGTGGGTCCTACACTCTTGCTCCGTGTGGGACCTACTCTTACGTGGCTCAATCATGACGGCTTGGTAAATCTACTTCCAGTGGTCGTGACCGTAGCAGATTGTAAGTTGGCACGTGGCGTCCACAGATTAGCAATGATAACAGTATTATATTTTTTATTATTTAAATACGGCATAGAGATTTCTAAACTTTCAAAAAAATTGTTTGTGAATAAGAAATTAAATTTCAAAGGACAAGTGTCGTGATCTAATTGATTGATGTCTCTAATTTTTATAATATTATATTATTATTCTAAACTTGAGATTATTATCATTATTAGTATAATCTCATGTCTTTGGTTTTGTTATTGTTATCATATATATACAGTAAATTAACAGGAGATTCTTGTTGAACAAACAATGTATATATAAACATAGAGTTGATGTGTTTTATGCAATTATAATAATAATAATAAACAAGCATCTTTTTTTAGAACAAAGAAAACAAAACAAAAATGATCTCATATATATATGTGAGGCCACATGTATTCCATGGTATGATTTTGTTTGGTAGAGTCAAGTCAGTTGTTGGATAATGGGTCAAATTTGAGCAACCCAAAATCTTGAATTTGTTGCTTGTGGCAAAAACAAATTTGAGGAGCCATATGGGTGGCTTGGCTTATTTTTGGAATATTTTAGTTTTAAAATTCATTTTATAAACTAATAATATAAAATAATGTATCATTCATTTTAAATACTAAACAATTGTGTTTGATGTTGAGATGTAGTTTTCTTCTTATACACCTGGTACTAAATGTGTTTGTATATATATAATCTTCAATTAGTTTATGTTGTAAATTGTGTTTTGTTAAGTAGAGTATAACTCTAATGATTGTTTTGTTCATTTTACCTATCATAGATTGAGAAGAAGAATTCTAATCCGTTTAATGATCTTATAATTAATTGATTAGAATTACGTAAATGATTGTTACATGTACCTACATGCATATATATTGCATGTAGGCTGACGTGACACATTCTTAGTCTACATGCAATATATATGTATATAGGATACATGCAAGATCCTCTTCCTTAGAATTATTACAATCAATATGGTGAAATTTTTATTGAAATCCGGCATTTTCCAAGTTTTTAGAAGACCAAACATATATATATCAATCAATACCAAAAGATAACTTTGATGTAACATCAACTGACATGTATACATCATCTACACTAATACATATGAACGACTTGACTGTATACAATTCATTATCCAATGACTCGGTTTTCTTATGATAGTAATTATTATTAGAGATAATTGCATATGACAATGTATTTTGGCGGCAAAAAGACATATTTTAAAAATATTATTATTATTATTTCTTCTGTCAAAAGTTACTTTTAACATATGTCTCTCACCGCGTACAACTTAAAAGAAAAACTAAATAAGATACTAAAACTTATAATATAGACATATAAGCAGCATGTTCGCGCTAAGATTCCGGTAGAACATGAACTCACGCTAGCTGTTTCAGCGGAGGGTGACGAAGGCCAGTACGATTCCTTGTTGAAGGTGATACCCCTACAATTGACGCCATAGTCGTTGCGGATATTGAAGAGCTTGTTCCCGAACTCGTCATTTTGCCCATAACTCCCACGCCAAAGATGAAACTTGTGTGACAATATTCAAGTTAATCAAGAAGACTATTACTTGAATCGGGCTAATGTGATCAGTGGTAATAGTCGCAAGTTGCACGAAAAAGTACTGGTCCAGAGACACTGTATATATAAAAATAAAAGACTATCCATCAATAAAACAAAAACTAAATAGAAATATGTTGTAATTTGTAACATGTTTTTACTAGTAAAGAATTCACATTCTAGTAAAAACATGTTACAAACCCACATCAGATCGCAAACCAAAGCTCAACCTCAGGCGCAGCACTCTATCATCACCCATAGCCCAAATTATCTATATCAACTGTCCCCACATTATCAATTGGCATTAATTTGTAGTGAGAAAAACAGGTGGGACTGGGATGTTATATGAAGATTGAAGAACGACAAGAAATTGTATTCATTACAAACTTACAGTTCAGGTGGGAATGTGGGATTTTAATATGCTATATATAGAGTTCTTTCTTCACCTTATAAATTAATATTAGTGGCAAAGAAGAAGCTTAACATGGTTAGCTCCAATGGCTACAATATTTCCATACACCCAAATCCTCTTGGGAAT
>JAYMTF010000862.1:0-29052 GCA_036897485.1 Pelargonium nanum | reverse complement strand
TTAATAAATTATTTAGTGCGAAAACCCGAGCGAAGCTGGGTACCAAAACTAGTTTACATTAATAGTTTATTACATATTATATGCGTGAGTTTATATATCCATTTGAATTTTCTTAAACGTGGGACTACAACATCAACTTAATATGTATATAAATATTTCAAATTCAAAATATACTCTTTGGTAAAATCAGACAATTTTCAATAAATAAAAGTTCAAATCCAAATGTTTTAATTGATTCATTACATATAATTATTTTGAATCAAGAAAGGTATTTAATTATAACTAAGTAAAAACTAATATAACGAAAACTAATAATGATACTCCTAAAAAATGATAATGATGCAATGAAAATATTTTATTTACAAGTTCAACATAACATATTTGAACTCAAAATATTATCACATCACATTGAGTTGTCACCTTATTATATATTCAAATTCAAACTTCATATGTTCATAAGTTAATTTAAAGAGGAAACTTCAAATGGCTACTCTGAATTAGACATTTTTTGCGTTGGCTACTCCTAAATTAATTTTCATAATTTTGGACTTCCCTCAACTACCCAGAGCCCATTCCATCAGTTAAATTTGACGGGAATTCACTCTCTCTGATCATGTGCATTGCACATGACTTCCAAAAAATTTAAAATGATAATTTTACCCTTTAAAAAAACAAGTATATGAATGTTCGTCAGAAACTTCAAAGATTCACCGCACCGGAAACTCCAAAGCTTCACCGAAAACTTCAAAACTTCGCCAAAAACTTCAAAGTGTCACCGAAAACTCTAATCATACAATTTTCAAATTATGTCAAATTTTCTTAATTTTTTCATTTGTTTAATTAATTTCAATCTAGTTTCAAACACAATATTGCACCAAAATTACAAACTGAATCATAAAGATTTCAGATTTTATGTGCAGATTTAAAGGGTATGTTGGTCATTTGTAGGTTTAACCGACATAAATGTGGATTGAATGAGCTTTGGGTAGTCCAAAATTACGAAAATTAGTATAGAGATAGCCAACGCAAAATGTGTTTAGTTCATAGTAGTCATTTCCCTTATTCTAAATGATCAATTTTACATAAATTTAAGTGATAACTTTCTTAAAAAATGTATAAGAAAGTTATCACTTAAATTTAAGTAATTGTGAAGTAAAGATGATTTAGTCTCACAATGATGTACATATAATAAGATAATAAGTATCAATTGAGTTTATCAAACATGTCTACAACTCATACTAAACAAAGACCCAAAACAATGACTTCAAATTCTAGAGCTACAATCATGCTCAAGACTTGAGGGAAGCACCAAACAACTCACAAGCAAAACATATGAACAAAACACACAAGCAGAGTTTGTAGCTCTTAAACTAATTTAAGGCTCAAAGTATTGAAAAGAAAACTATAGACATTCTCATACAACAAATAAATAAAAACAATTGTAAGCTTGAATATATGTTGATTTGAAGTCATCAAAAATACTGATAAAATGCTCCTTTAGAAAAGGGGTATTACATTTTTCAGACTTAAAACAAACAAACTAATTGCTCCCCACATAAATGAAAAGTTCCAAATCTATTTTTTTTCAATAACTTTGTTGCCTCACAACCACCCACTTGGACAGTTGCTGCCTCCCAAATTCAATAAAGCTAAGAAAAAAGAACCCCTCCCTCCCCGTCTTCGGGTTAGAGTGCTTTGCTGCCGCTTACAGGGACAGCATGCGCTCAACCCGAAGAATATGAATAAACGGCTACACAAAAGGTTTCATCGACCATGAACTTGGATTCCTTCAAGTATAACGCGATGGAGATTCTTCAGTCCATCCCTCTTGTTATCTACTTCGAAGAGGAACCCAATAAGAAAAGAAAAGAAAAACATTGTCCTCCATAATTAGGTAGACAAGCCTGTGGTTTTGCAAATCGGGCATATGTTCTTTTGCTTGAGCCATTGCTTAATACAGTTGGTATGGAAATCATGCCCACATTCCAAAGTTCCAACGTCTTCTCCATCATTATATTCCTCCTGTATATTTTTAAAATATTGTTTATGCAACACGAAGAGAAAAAAAAAACCTAAATGTAGCCCGATGACAAAAGGGAAAAAGGGGAGAGATTATAATCGTTCATTACCTGGCACACACAGCATGGTTCAGCCTCCTCCATCTGAACCATACTAGAATATTTTCTCTGTTTCAGACGAGATGATATAGTTTCTTCATTCAATCCAGTGCACACATTTCCAATGCGCTCTTCCAAAGCCAATAACTCCTACAATTCCACAAATTGAAAAATAAGAACAATAATTGATGCACAAACGGGTAAATACATTGAGATCAAATTCTGTGTATCTTACCTCATATGACATGTTGTCAACATCAAGACGCATGTCCCTATGTCGATCATGGATATCAGCTACCCCAAAAAATACTGACTGGTCGAGGATCATAACATCCTGGCATAAAGGGAGATCAGTGTTACCAAAAGCCTAGTAACTATCATACACTAGGTTGCATAGACACGGATCCAAGATACGGGATACAACACGACATGGATACGGCACAATTTTTATAAACTCAAAGACACGACACATTAATAATTACGTTCAATAATAATATTTATTAGTATTTAGTGCATATAATAAATAAAGTCATGCATAGTAACTATCTAGACATTAAAATTTCAGAAAAAGAATACAGAGGTAGCCGCGAATAATTTTTCTTTTCTAGAAAATGATATTCTGCAAGCTTTTTCTTAAATATGAAAGCACGAAAATATAAATCAGGACTCTGCAATAAATAACATGTTCTAACATTATCCATCATGCCCATCGATGTGTTCTAGGGTGTCGGGCTCGTGATTAATTCACTGGATAAAAACAGGGATACGCAAGTGTTTGACACACATTTGATTAAGAAGATTATTAAAATTTGTGGGACATGAAAAATCAAGTGTCTGACACGTATCCGGTGTGTCCGAGTGCCGGATACGTGTTTTTAAATTTGAATATAGGTTACATATAATGACTTAGATTTTCACTACTAAAAGATCAACCTTATTAGTAGGGTTTGACTTGCACCATATTTATCCAATGTGAGACATATTTCACTCACTTCAACACTCCCCCTCAAGTGCGAGCCTCACATTTTTCTACATTTTTCATTTTATCAGTGAGCTCGACATGTGCACAATTTAGGGGCCTTTTAAATCACCACTCCACTCATGTGTAGGTAATTTTCTTCACACATGGGCCGCTGCAGGCATGCCAATCTACAAACAGGAAGGAGGCTACATGAAGAGGCATCATAAATGGGCCACCTTTGAGCCAAGGCCAGGATCAAAATGCACGGATACGTTTAGAAGATGAGTGTCCGTGCATAAGATGATACAAATTCAATAAAAATTGGTTCGCCTGTATAAACAATTGAATCACTGCATTTTGGATATGAATCAGTTAGGACTGATGTCCTAATTCTTCCCTTCCACCCCAATCATCTAGTACTTAAGAGAAATTCTATAGTAGGAATATCTAGAGAAATTTAGCTTCTACTTCAATCAATTTCTCATCATGCCATATTAGGCAGTTGCCACCTGCCAAGTCAATCACTTGGCAAAATAGTGTAATGTAGATGTGCTAATCATTTCAAAGTGCTTTCATGAAATTTTGGGGAAAAAAGAACTTTAAACTGTGTATTTACAATCATTTGACTGCACATTTGAATTTAAGACAATCTGATTCTACTAGTGCTCTGCCAAAATACACAATACATGTTAGGAATCTTACCTCAAATCGCAAACCCTCACCCCTGCGCATGAGATCCAAGACGTTACGTATCTGCTCCAAACAAATAAACCTAGTAAAGCTTCCGTAGAAGGGTTTTCCAAAACCACATACATATAGCAAAAACATGTAGCGCACAAAACGTGGAAAACAGGAAAGTTAAAATATTAAAAATAGAGGCCAGAAAAAGAAAACATCTTGGCTCAAAAATTCATTTTGACATTTTGCATACGGAACTAGGCCGACACAAAGTAACAGCAGACACATACATCTAAGACTCGCTATAATTCACGCCACATAATCCAAAGAGGAAATGATATTAAACTGTCATTACTTTTTCAAAACATGTATGCATTGATAAGCTATAAACCAGTCAGTTAAGGAGAAACTCATCCGACACTATTTACATAATATCCCTTATTCCTCATTTTCATCAATTGACGAGTTATATCCACATGAATGGAGCCAGTGTCATTGAACTCCAATAGACATTCAAAAGCTTCAATTCAATAGACATTCTATTCATGTTTCATATGAACTCCTACAGATATTCAAAGGCTTCAATTTAATAGACATTCTACCCATATGTCATATGAACTCCTAGCAAGATAAGCAATCCCATCTTACGCTATTAGTAGTAGCATTCATCAGCCTATTTATTTTGCATTTGCCAACAAGATTAGTCAAACAAATCTTCATTTTTACAATCAACCAAACCCATCTCTTCCATTTCAATTGTAAGTGGATAACTATTAGAAATATATTTCAAATAGGGATTTTAAATTAATCAACAACACCAGACAGGTCAGTGAAAATAAAATATCAACAAGAACATCTTACCAATAACCAAAAAGAAATTTGAATTAAGAAAAAAAGTTAAATAAAGCGCATTATTCTGTGAATTATATAGTAGCAATACCACTTTCAAAATATCTTTTTTTTGTTTCTCTTCAAACCTACATTGTTTCCAGAACACAAAGCAATGTAATATGAAAACAATATAATTTATTGTCACATGCCAAAACAAAAAGAAAGATAATGCATGATATTCTCCTAAAATTATATAGTGCAATAGTAAAAAGGAGACATTCTCAGCTGCATTGTAAATCCAATCTTCTAATGTCATGATACATATTCAAATAATAGAGAACACCAGAGGTTATAGAGAAGATGAAAAACTATTAATCATAATTATTGATGAGGCAGTTAATTTATATAAGTTTTTGAGAAACCTTATTCAAGACAGTTGTGAAAATACTATAAAATTACTGTTGGTTGATGTGTGTGTGTGTGTATAGATGCATTAAACAATTATATCGACTTTGGTTTTCAAAGGAAAAATACGATAGCCAAGTGAGAGTTCTAGAACAGACCTCGGAAGCAAGCCTGCGTCTTCCCTCACTGGCAGCAGCCAAAGTACGAAGTGACTGGGGAAATCCTAGAACACCATCACCTTGTCTCTCAGCCCACGATGCTAGCCTAGGGTATGGATGATGATGTCCTGCATTACCAGCTCCAGATGGAAGTGCCATATCTTGTAATGAAGCTGGGGGGGCTGAACGAAGTGAAGAATGATTACTGCTCTGGCCTCCAGGCTCAGCACTGATGGAAGAAAACAGTGATCGACGAACATATTCTGATAACCTCCGTGGATACCGTGAAGGAGGATTCTGATCAGGAACCCAGGCAGGAGCGGGTGATGGATGCACACCCGAACTTGAGCTAGTATTTCCTGTCACATTTGTATTTCCACCACTTAAATTATTATTTGATGGATTACGAACCAAACTTCTCATCTCAGGTGCTGGTATAAACATGGGGTGTTCTAAAATGTGTCTCGGCATGTTTCTTGGCCAAGCTTCCTCTCGTGATAGAGTATCACCAGGAATGGCTGAATTTGAGGAGCCGGCCGCTCTTGAGCTAGAACTTCCATTCCACCTAAATGGTTGCTCATTCTGTGGCAAAGCTGGAACATGGACCGCAACAGACTGACTCGGAGGATTAGCATTATCCATCACTGTAGCTGACCTGAAATCTAGAGATTGATTCACAGGAAGAAGCCTTGATGGTTGCTGAGAAGATCCACTAGGATGCCTAACAGCATTTGCTGTTGAAAATGAATTGGAGGATATTGAATCTTGTTGGTTTGAAGGATTTATCCTCACGCGGAAATTTCTTTGGGAGCCTTCAGCATTTCCCATTGTAGCCCTATCGGAAGATATTCCTCTCACACCAAGTCCAAGTCTAGGGTTTAGTTGATCTGATGGAGCAGAAATACTTAAGCTGCTACCTATATTATTCCGAGTAGGAACAGGAGGCCATGCACTACTTTCCGCACGCTGGAAATAGCTACCACTCACAGAAGACTGTCCAACATTTCCTTCAACTGCCTTTCTTTTACATGATAAGCGACGACCTTCCAATGAAGAACCTGCTCTGCCGTCATTCTCTTCCACCAAGAATCCACCGCGTCCTGGATGAAGGAAAAGAGGATCAGAACCTACACCTGATGCAATCTGCTCGCTTTCTGGTCCAGTAGACTTGTACAAATTATGACGGCCCCTAACTTGACAATGATCACCACCTTGACCCACAATAGTAGCATTTAAGTTTAGACCCTGTGACATTATATCAGAGTTGGCACTTTGCATGAACACTTGGTTCCCATTAACATTGTCAAGTGATAGGATATTAGTAGGCTCATATCGGCGTTCTTCCAACCTTGGACCAGGACCATAAACAGTACCAGTAGCGGCACGGGCATCAACTGAAGATGACCATCCACATTCTGCTTTCCCTGCATCATGGCTTACCTCCTGTTGTGTGTTGCTAGAACTTGCTTCGCCCATGCCCCATCCAGTCAAGTTCTGTCGTTCAAGACCCACAGGAGTAACATATGTTAAACCTGTGTCACCAGGTAGTAAATAATCTGCCAACCGGGTTTCAACCGGATTCCTCACATTATTCCAGCAAATCTGTGGATCTATTGCAGTGTCACTTGATGAAGATCCATGGTCAAAGTTAAAGGATTCAGGAACGGAACCAACAGTACCCCTCTGCCCTTGCATTAGGGATAATATAAATATCCTTATCCCTTAAATTATAAAGGCTCGAAAACTGCACGAACACAAACAGGGCAGGGCGCACGCTTTAGACGAATCTGGAACAAAGCAACAAAAAGACCATTAGATACAGCAATCGAGAGCTCTCACATAGTGCCAATGTAGTGCCTAGTGCCCCAAACACA
This sequence comes from Pelargonium nanum, assembly GCA_036897485.1. Taxonomy (NCBI): domain Eukaryota; kingdom Viridiplantae; phylum Streptophyta; class Magnoliopsida; order Geraniales; family Geraniaceae; genus Pelargonium; species Pelargonium nanum. The sequence continues at coordinate 22,028 of JAYMTF010000862.1, read as the reverse complement.
AAAAGAAATTCCCCTAAGAATTAGAATTGACCTTCTCCAAGCAAAATTATAACAAATGCACAATATTGCAACTACATATTTCCTAGAGCACACAACCCTCTAAGTAGGAAGAGCCTGAAAGTATCTTGGTCATTCAGCCAATAAGAGGTACTTAGTGACACACTAATGCAGAGGACAATAATCAAGCAGAATACATGATATGCATAGCTATTGACCTAGGCAGTGAGTAAACTCGCCCCTTTTGCAACTAGGAGAAAGTAGTAGCAAACTTCATCTGCTTCATGTAGCAGTTAGGTCATTGAGCTTCCCAGCCTTCATATGCATAATGACAAATGCTCTCGTTTTCAAAGCAATGAAGCATAAGGTATAAGAACTGGGCAGCTATAACCCACTATCTTAGCAAATGAATACAAAGAGAATCACATAAATAAGACACCATTCAAAGATCTATAATTGTAAACGACACAAATATCACAGTCTAAAGGTGCAACCTTTGTACCAGAGAAGGAACAACAATGCACATTTTTCCAATATAAGGAATTTAAGAACAAAAAAAAAACAAGAAGAGATAGTGAGGAGATAAATTAGCACAAATTTTTGCTCAAGATCCTAAAAAGCACTGAAAAGGTCAAACTTGCCAAGCCCTAAACCATCACCCAGAAAAAAAAATTACATTTTTTTTTTGTTAAACCAGACATCAAATGTGAACACAACATGTCACAAACAATAGAACATCGGTTTGAGATTAAACATCCACCTCCGATTGCAGATTAAACCAAACACAGCCTATTTTGAAATCGCATCCTAATCATCGACCGATCAACAACAAAAGTAAATAACAAAATCCAAACTAATAAGGCAACAGAAACTATTGAAAACCCAGAAACTTACGTATCTGAGAGAAGAAGCAGATCGATCTGAAAACCAGAGAGAGAACAATATAAACCCAATACAGAGACCAAAAAATAAAACAAAAATAAATAAACAAAACCCTCAACAGTTGTGGAGCAATCTTCTTCCTCTTTCCATGTTAGAGGAAAAAAAACCCAGTTGAGGAAATGGTACAAGAGAAACAAAAAAAAAAGGTAAAAAAAAAAGAGAGATAGATGAGGTTGGGAGGAGAGGAAGATGAATTGAGGATATGAGAAAACAAAAATATAGAGAAGAATAAAAAGAGATTAAAAAAGGAGAGTAATCTGCAATTTACGAAATTACCCAGAGAGAGAGAGAGACTAGTCATAAATAATTGAGAGAGAGATAGAGCATTGGATTTACCCAACCCAACCCAAAAATATTGAATATATAATACAGTATTTGAAAACAAAAAACAACCTAAACAAAACAAACAGTAAACAAGATAGATACACCAAAAACGCTTGTTCAACACAGCACAAACACGAAGTGTCTCCGTTTTATTTACTCACGCCAAGCACCTCACCCTCCTTTTTTGTCACATGTCCCCTCCTCTATCTACTCTTACTGTACTCTGTTTTCTTTTTTATAAAAAAATTTTTAAGGGCAATCAAAACATTTATGGAACGTATGTTGAAATCTCAGTCATGATTTATTGGTTGAAATTTTCAGTCAATACACAAAATAAATAGATCTAGACGGACATTGTTGTGCACACAAATTCATTGTGGCAGATATGTCTGTTAATTGATTAGGTGTCATCACCTCATTAGCATTGATTTATTAACTGAGGCTCTCAACCAAGACACAAAGTAAATGGATTCGGACGGCGTTCTGTGTCCGCAAATTCATTGGAGCAAGTATGAGTGTTAATTGATGAGGTGACATCACCTCATTAGCATAGATTTATTGATTGAGACTCTAAACCAACACAAAATCTTGATCTTTTCTCGAGATCCCCTATCAATATATGGATACTTTTGCTGATAAAAAAAGAGGATCTGGACGAGTGTTAATTGATGATGTGACATCATCACATTAGCATGAGTTTATTAGCTGAGACTTTCAGTCAATACACAAAATAAATGAATCCGGACGTACGTTCTGCGCATACAAATTTATTGGAACGGATATGAGTGTTAATTGATCCGGGCGGGGCGCTCCGCGCCCAAAAATTCATTGGGGCGGGTATAGGTGTAAATAGTTGACGTGGCATCACCTAATTGGCCATGATTTATTAGCTGAGACTCTCAGCCAATAAATCATGGCTGAGAGTTTTTTTCTCATTTATAATATTATTATTTGATAATTTGATAATTCAAATTACAAATGTTTTTCTTGGATACCCAATGAATCCCATTTATCAACTGCACCTAATTACCTACTCCACTCTACCATTCACTTCCCATTACCAATTTTTTTGTTAATTTTGAGTTTGTGTTGAGTGATTGAGAAGATAGACCAAGAAAAGATGGGATGATAAACCCAATTGCGCCACTCAAATTAAGCATTAATCAGTAGTGTATTGTATGGGGATAAGAATAAGAATATGAATGGCAAATAAATATACATATATATTGAAGGGTTGCTTTTGGGTTTTGTTTTTGTTTGGCAATAAAGAAAGCTTAGACAAGTAGTTCAAATAAAGACCAAGACTTTGCCCAAATTCATTCATTGCCTATACATTACATTTACTTCTACAAAGAAAGGTTGGGTTAAGCAAACTTGTTTTCATGTGTATGTGGTCACAAACAAGACACCCAGTGGAATTGGATGCCTATTTATTTGGTGCCACAATGCCAACCCAAGAAACGCTTTCAACCAAAACCAACAACTTTTAGCCTTGTGACCACACAAAAACAAAAAACAACACAACTAATGTAATGGGTCATGAGTCATGAGACATGACCAGTTGGTGCACCTCATGGGCTGGCTCTGCAAGCATCAATGAAATCAACACACCAAGACCCACACACACACCTCTATCAAACACCATGTCATGTAGAGCTGGCAAAAGGGTACCCGAAACTGGCCAACCCGTTTCGGGTCGGGTATATCCACAGAACAAATAATGTGTTTTATGCCTTAAAAACCGAAATATCAACCTGAAATTATCCCGAAAACCCGACCCTATCTTCTGCCACCTCATTGTCATGTGTGGGTCTATGGATGCAGCTGGTTCTTGTTGTTTCAAGAACAGAAAGAAAGAAGAAAGATTGCTCCATAGCTACCAATATATATAACCAGACTGATATATAGCAATTGAGTGTTGAGAGCAAGAAGATGAAATAGGCATGGCCTTTGAATGATTTCACATAACAAAGACCAATCTGTCAACTGCTAAAATTACATCTTTCTGTTTTCAAATGTGCTCAAGTACCCAACTACAAATTAGTAGTAAAAACAAAAGAAAAATGAGAAGTTACAGTACTGCTATAGCTTCAGCTTAATTGTCAGCTACAAAAGTCAATAGTGTATACTGCAAAGCTATCTGTAAATATTATTGTAAAAGGAGACACCTTTCCACTGCACAAGTGCACAGCAATGACAACCAGCAACCATTTTTTTTTTTCAAATTCTGAATCATAATGAATACACTTACCAAACCACTTGTTGGTGGGTTTAGTTGGGATTTTTAAATTTTTTGTGACTGAAAGGCCTAATGGTCAGGGGTACAGATGTACTCCATGGATTAGACCACTAGCTACTGTATTTACCTCTCTTCAAATTTCTCAAACCCTAAAAAAATGGCTAATGGCAGTAGAAATGCAAAACATGTCTTTGAGGAAATTAAGGAGAGTAAAAAAGGAAATAGAAATGGTGAGAATGGGCCTTAACAACTAGACAATCATTCAGCTCATATGTAAAATAAAGATTTACTGTTTTTTTTATCAACTACGGGACATCATACTAGAAGTAACAATGTTTCTCACTCTCCGAAGGAAACGTCACCATAAACCCCACCCCATACCGCCGACAAGGAGACTCGAACTTGAGATCTCAGAGGGAATTCAAAGTGTTTTAACCATTTGGTTTAACATGTCTTGGTAAGATTTACTGTTTGTTTGGCACAACTTTTGTAAAAAATGGAACTAGTGGGAAGTGTTGGATTTTTATTTATAGGTTTAATTCAAGAGATTGTATGTTAATCTGAAGAATTATATGGTATGAAATAATTGACCATTTAACAACGAATTTGTACATATATTGAAAAAATTATTTGAAAAAATATGGTGTAAAATGAAGAAAATGGTCTAAAAATTCATTAGGATTATACTGAATGCAATTTTGCCAAAATTATTTTTATTTCTCTGAATTGGGCCAAATAGATTTTCTGATTAGGACAAATCATTTTATTTGTCTGAAAGAAGTTTGGTTTGGTCCAGTCATAATACAATACTGATTAATCTAATTTGAGTTTAGTTTGATTTAAATCAACCATTTAAATTCGATTTAATTTGAGTCGAAATCATTAATTTATTAAAATTTAGATTAGTTTCAATAAAAAAAACAACATAAAAGTGGACAATAAATTCAGTTTAGTATTAATTATACAAATTTTATTTGTTTTATTGTACTTTGGATCAAGTTTCTTGTAAAACAAAAATTAAAAGTGTCGAGTTTTAACTCAGTTGTATTTAAAAGTTATGTTCATAACTTAAAAAAAATATTGAATGCAACCGACAAACATTGAGTACGCTTTAAAGACTTTTTATTAAAAAAATTGTCTCGAATTACGCAAAAAATTTGCCTAAAACTGCTATTACCAAATAGAATAACACGAAAAATCTAACTAGATTTAAGATCGATAAATCAAATTTTTTTGCCTATCCTATACTCTCATGCCGGCTCCGCCACTGCCCACAAGAAAGTTAGGCCAACGCAGTCACTTAAAGTACACTCTCATGTATCACGAGCTTGTAACTTTTTTCTATTTAGGCCTTGGGCCTTTCACTCATTGTCCACTTTGAGCTCCCTCATTTTATTAATAACATTATATTTATCCTTGCGTAGCCGCAGCTTCAATTTTAATTATCTAAGAGGGTGTTTGTTTAAGCTTATAAGCTAGTCAAACGAGTTTATAGGCATTAAAACGACTCTTTTTGTCGACTTACCTGTTTGGTAAATTGAAAAGGTGTTTATAAGCTCATGCATATGAGCCATAAAAAATAAGCTGGGGCTACCACACAAAAAAGAGTCAGTTTGACCATTAAAAAATCATGTATGCCCTTATAGTTTTATGTGATAAAAATAGAGAAAAATTCATAATTTTGTTATTTGATATCCGAATTGAGTGATTTTTATGTCAATTTCGTATTATTTTTTATTAAAAATATGATTGTTTCTTAAAAAAAATATATTAATTATTTATATACAAAATGTCAAAATTCTAGATTTTCAATTATGCATTCTTAATAAAAGTAGTAAAAAAATAGACAAATATGGAAAAAAAATCATAACTTTGTATTTTCATTTTCAATTTTGATCATTTTTTAAATATTTTTCATGAATTTGTCACAAACAATGTGATTATTTAGATAAAAAAATCACTAAAAAAATATTATTAATGTTGTTTATAGTCGGTTTGACATTACAAACTGCTTATCAACACTTTTTACCAAACAGTTCAGATACTTATCAACACTTTCTTACCAAACATGTAACAACTTATTGTTAAAAAGAGTCGAAGCACACTAATGCTTATAAGCTCTACCTTCTTATCAGCTATTTTTGAGAAGCTAATCCAAACACCCTCTAAGGATTTGCCAGGGAGTGCGTAGCCGGCATTAGTATATAAAAAAAGTTGTTTTCTCACAGATGTAAGTCTTGTCTTGACGGCAAGTATTAGGGTTTGTTAGGATTTTTATGATTCTTGCTTTTGGTTTTTGCGGCTTCGAGTCTTGCATAGCGGCAACGTTTTTATGAATTTGTTCATTCCATAGTCTGAGGCAGCAACACGTACTCTTGAGTCGATGGCTTTGGAGGAAGAGATGTCGTATTTCAAGCTCAGCACAGATGGAGCTGAGTTCGCTGCTGAGGATAGATCAAGGGGTGGTTGGGTTCTTCGATACTGGTCGGGTGCAGTTTGCGGCGGTGGGCGGTTGGGACCCGGAGTTGAAAGAAGTCCTAACGATCTGTGAAGTCTTATCTTGGACTGCTCGAAACGGTTTAGAAAAAGGTGACTGCTAAATCCAATGCTGCAAAAGTGATTCGTGTGTTGAAGGCCGGAGGGGAGGGGTTTTCTAGTGCCTTAGGTCTAGTTATAATATCTGATATACGAGAGACACTTTTCGTGGATAGCGTTGCGAGGGTGGGATATGGTTTTTTTCGAGCTACACACAGATGGTAATTGAAGCAATGAAGATCGGAGAGGAGGAGTTTCCCGGTGCCTTTGATCTGGTTTATTATGACATTATGTCTTATTTAGCTAGATTTTATTTCGTTGTTTTTGCTTTCGTTGGATGTGAGGCCTTTAGGGTTGCTCACTTACTAGCTAGATCATCTATATATGCATAGGATTGTCGATTGGGTCCGGACATTACGTACGACGTACTCGTCAAAACTTGTGTTGATCACATTTTTGAATTAATATAAGCTTTTTAAATTCCTTAAAAAAAAAAATTTTATCCTTGCCTAGCGATTTTTTTTTACCCCTTATGTTAAATAAAGAGAAACACTATGGTTTACTCACAGTGGCGTGACCCCAAGCCTAGAGAATAATAAGAAAAAAAATTCATTCTCACGAACAGTACATCATCGCTATCCACTATTCCACTCCGATCACACATCGTCTCCAACTTCCAGCTTCCAGCTTCTTCACTCTACCAGATTCCACCAATTTTGAATTTTGACCCAAACCCTGATCTCATCTCGCAATGGAACCTAATCCCAAAAGCTTCCCGATCCTTTCCTACGTTCTCAACCGTCTCCCATCCATCGGCCCCAAACACACCGACGGCGACACCTCTGAAATCGACATCGAACAACCGCCCCCACGACCTCCGGGCACGGCCGACCCGTCCTCTTCCTCTTCATGCCCCTCCGTCACCATCGAAATCGAGGAACAGATGCCCTACCTGGCTCGTCCCAAGGTCATCTCCTCCATGACCCGCGCCATTTCCGACGTCTCCCAGACCCGATCCATCCTCCGAACCCTCGGCCCCCGCCCCGACCACGAGTCCGTCGACATCGCCAAGGCCAGGATCGCTGAAATCGAAGCTGATCTCTCCAAGAAGCTCGAGGAGATTGTGCTGTCCCCGCGCCCGCCGGACGTTGACCGCTTACAGTTTAGGGCACACTTAGCCGAGAAGGAGAACGAGTGCAGGAAAGCTGCTCAGAAAGAGATGGCGCAGTATAGAGCTGTTGTGCAGTTGGACGAGATGCACGAGGGGTACGCGAAGCTGTTGATGGACGCGGAGAAGCGGCTGGAGAGGATTTACGAGTCGGCCGAGGCGTCGGAGGCGGCATCGGATCAATGGGAGGACGTGCCGGTGAATGATGAGGTGAACGAGAAGGTGGAGGAGGTGCTGCAGGAGACAACCGAGAAGGGGATGGAGCAGGTGGACCTCTCCGGAAGGAAATTGCGGTTTTTGCCGGAGGCGTTTGGGAAAATGAACGGCGTGGTTCTGCTCAATGTGTCAAACAACCAGCTTGAGGTGAGCTGATACTTTGGTATTTATTAGAATTGTTACATTGCTTGGCATTCATTTATGGTGATTTGTTTAGGTTTAGAAATTTGTGCAACTGTAGTATGGAAATCTTCCTTAAAAATTAGGGAAGATATTCTAGGTTTAAAATTGAAATTGTTCAGATAGTTTTTTCATAGAATATAACAATTCTGAGATGGGTGGATGAAAACCAGGAATTGAGAATGTGTAGAGATGGTGTAATACTTGCTAATTTGAACATGTGCAATTTCAGCTATTCTTCTACCCGAAACTGCTAGTTGAGCATCACATAAATACTGTAACAGCCAATTGCATTATTCATTTATTTGATTGGCAAGGTAAACTGCATTGTTTTGTGGGTTAATCATTTGTATATGTTTTACCAGCAATCTCTGACCCTTATCTTGGGTAGGAAATTGATGTGGCTTTTCTGATGAGAAGAGCTTTTCTTAATTATGATTCCAAAATTCACTGTCCACTTGTACTATTTTGTTTTCGTTAAGATTCTATATGTGTGCAGTTTCTAAGTCCACCACCTAGATTGGCTTTTTTTTTTATGTGAATGGAGGAATTTGGTTCTTTTTTCGCATTTATTTTCCCATGCCTAAAGTATACACTTCCTTGAATCTGTTGATCGGTAATATTTAACTTATAAGGTCCTTCTCTTTTGTAAGCTAAATATTTGTATTATAATTTTTTTTATATGGATCCATATTCTAGTGCCTTGAGCTGTATGCCTGTATCCAAGTTCATGATGTAGAGTTTGTAACTTGGGATATAAGAATCATCTTTCTAATGATTACATGCTTCAGGCCAAGTATTTACAACATAAAAAATTTAGTGCTACACTTTTTTCTTAGATATATATTATTATCAATTGATCAGGTGTCTTCGTGCCTGTTATTATTTAAAAATAATAATCAGTTAAACACTGAAATCAGAAAAAATGATTAATTAGGCAGTTGTTTTGACCTAGTGTATAGATTATTGATTAATAATCCCAAACTGAACTTATTTATTCAAGTAGACATTTAATCATAATGTTGATTCAGTTATCCATATATTTGTATCATTCAAACCAGCTTAGTTTCTACTTTCTTCATGTTTTGTAACTGACATCTGAATTGCCTTTTTTTTTTTTGAGGAAACAGGTTCTACCTGACTCCATTGCTGGATTAGGAAATCTTGTGGAACTTAATGTTTCTTCAAATCTTTTGGAGTCTCTGCCAGACTCAATTGGGTTGCTTGAAAACTTGAAGATCCTCAATGTCTCTGGAAACAAGCTAACTACTCTACCTGACCCTATCTGTCAGTGCAGGTAATTGTAATTAATGATAGAATCAATGTCTTCTTTTGAGAATTCATATTCCATAGTATTGAGTTCTGATTGAAACTATTCAGGTCATTGGTGGAGTTGGATGCGAGCTTCAACAAACTTGCATACTTGCCAACAAACATTGGTTATGGATTAGTAAATCTGGAGAAGCTTGTTGTCCAGTTGAACAAAATTCGTTCACTTCCCTCTTCTATTGGTGAAATGAGGTCTTTGCGCCATCTGGATGCTCGCTTCAATGAGCTGCGTGTTGTTCCGATTGCAATTGGGAGATTAACGAATCTTGAGACTCTCAATTTGAGTAGTAATTTCAGTGACTTGGAGGAACTTCCCGACTCAATTGGTGATTTAGTTAACCTTAGAGAACTTGATCTGAGTAACAATCAGATTCGTGCTCTTCCTGATACGTTTGGTAGACTTGACAAATTGGTGAAACTCAATTTGGAGCACAATCCTCTTGAAATGCCCCCACCAGAAATTGTGAAGTTTGGGGTTGAAGCTGTCAAGGTTTATATGGCTAAAAGGTGGCTTGACATACTGTTGGAGGAAGAACTGAAGAGCAGAACGGTGGAGGGAGAGGAAGAGCCACAGACTGGATGGTTGACACGCAGCACCTCTTGGTTGAGTACTGTTGCTTCAGGTGTCTCTGGATATTTGGGGACTGCTGCCAATACTCCTAGAGACCACTATCTTGATCAGCAGCTGTAATTAAGGCCATTGATTGTTTCCACATCTCTGCCTTTTGTTGTCATGGCATGCGCATCAGATGAAGATTGAAAGTGGCATGCTCTACAGTTCTGTATGTGGTCCCAAATCTCCTGCCCTACACTTTCCATTTTTGTTATTGAAGCCTTAAAGAATTTTTTTCCTAGTGTGCTTGATATTGTTGGTTTTGCAAGACAATAAGTAGGTAGATGAGTCTACTGCTTTATTTCTCTTTGTAACCCGTAGATATTTCTTTCTTGCTGCAGGCAGAATGGAAAATGTATAACGTTTGACATGAAATAAACGTGGTTTTAGAAATTGGCAGCAATGATCTTCATTATTGCTACTTCCAGTGCTATTAATTGTTCATAGCGTAAATCTCCTTCCAGCTAATTTTCTGAATCTTCCGCACTTCTAATAGTACATAGGAAAATGTATATACATTGTTTATTGCTACTTTTCTGAATCTTCTACACTTCTTATAGTCACTTCATTTTGTTTTGAGCAACCCTGTTGAAAAGCTTACTTTGGAATTTTTATAAGGTACAGATACAGGGGACAAAAATTCTAGGAAAGGTAGTAATTACTGAAACTTCTTTTTTGCCTGCTTGACAATTGTTTAAATAATGAATTAGGAGCAGCAGTGAAATTGTTTAGATAATAGTGCTTCTGGTAATCAGAATGACACCACATTGGATCTGACCACAGGCCATTCTAGTCACAGCACTGAGGATAAAAATGCACTAAGTTGTAGTAGCAGGAGGGAGAGGTTTCAGCCCATTGTTCAAAACAGGGCTGTTTAGAATCGTATTCCAATAATCAAGACAAGTCAGGTAAGATACTGTAACTTCATGTTGAGATTCAATTATACTCTAAAAGAATTTCTTGGGCAATTCATGCGCTTCTGCTTGCTTTTATTTTATGAGCACTGAGCAGAGAGAAGCTGTTTGTTCTGGTCTTCTCTTACGAGCACGAGGAGGCCTTAGCTCTAATTAGGACAGTATGTAACGATTTTCTGTATTAAGATGGAAGCAGCTGGCCATTCTTTCCAACATGTAATCGTGCAAGTTGCTCCCTCCGAATGCATCATCTCCCATTCGAATCAACAATTCTTAACACAAAAAGGTATAAGTATCTGATAGCTCTTATTTTTTATAGAACTGTTTTGGTATAAAACTATAAATTATGTTTCTTTGGACTCAATTCGGTTTGATTTGGTGGGAAAAGTTTGTTTTGATGGTTTAATTCATCAATTTGTTTTTTGACTTATTTGAACTTAATTTATACATTTAGTTTAGTTTGGCTCCTTGTGATATGCGTTCGGTATGTATGGATGTTTCAGGTAGGAAAAGCGCATTGAAAAGGTTTGAATTCAGAATCGAACTGGAAAAGTAAACTCAGAAATGGAATGACAATTTTTTTTGTTGAGAATGGAACGACATTCTTATTGTCGCCGCGACATCATTTGACAGATTTGGGCCTAGCTCTTTCGGAGTTAAGGGTTGTTAAGGAATGCCATGACATTTTTATGTTACCTTCGCCCAAACAAGCTTGTTTTATTTTCAAATTTTGAAAATGAAGAACTAAAAATATTGGAGGCTCAAGGCTGCATGTTTTGAGGGGATTGGCATTTCTATTTGTACTCTGATATTTTCTGGTTGTGTGGCAAATTTGATTAACTCATGTTTTGTGATTTCGTTTATGTACGTGAACAGTTGAATTTCGTTATATGGGCGACCAACCCTAGATAGTATTGTGAATTTAATGGTTTAATTTCAATTTCAATTTATTGGTAGCTTGTCATAGTTTGCCCACTTCTCTTAGGATTTGTATATGTGTTAATTAGATTGACTACTTAACTATCATAAATAAAATATTAGTGAATGATGTGCTTGTTTTTAAATTGTTGTTTATCGTCTTGCAATATGTTAAGGGTATTGAGTATGAATTGTTCTGACACTCCGGAGACGGGGCCGAAGGACTCCAGCCACGATTTTCGGCTACATGTGACTCGGGCGAGACAACGCACCAAAGAACAATGACCTCGGGGGTGGTTTCGGGACACCGCCTCATGTATGAGGGTAAGATCTTGACCGAAATCACGATATGCTCAAACCTGGGTGTGAATGAACGAAGGATCTTTTTAACATTGGCCAACTCTGAATATTTCTCAAAATACGTTTTGATTTTGTTAGTGACAACCAAAACACGACTAATATAGTCATTAACAGTCTCATCATCATCAATTTGTAAAAGCTCACATTGACGCCTCAAGATTTGATGTTTTACTTTTTTAACCTTTTCAGCTCCTTTGAATATTGCCATCAAGCTATCCCAAGCTTGTTTTGTTGTAGTTGCTGCCTCAATTTTCTCAAAGAAATCGTCATTCACTCTTTGATGAATGAAATATAACGCCTTCTTATCCTTCTTTCTTTTTCTCTCGCGGTGGGTGGGTGTTTCTTTGTTCTTCATTTGCATTGGTAGCAAAACTTGCAAGTCCATTCTTAACGACATCTAGCAACTCGTGGTTGTTGAACAACACCTTCATCATAGCACTCCACCTATTATAATTTTTCCCATCCACAATGAGAATGGAAGGTTGACTCAAACCATCATTATCTCGGCTCTGATACCATTGTAGGCAACTGGCAGAGACAACAAAATATAGTATAGAAGAGCAAATGGATGTTACTGCATTTATGATACTTTTCACTTACAAAAATTGATAACAAGCATGCTATTTAGAGAGAAAAGAACTCAACTAACTCCTATTCTTGAGCCACAATTAAGTAATTAACTGTCATCCTAATGATCAAGACACACATCTCCACGTAGGATGTCGTGGGTTCAAATCTCATTGCATCGAGTGGGATGGGGTTTGAGTTAAAAGGGGAGAGCTACCCCCGGTTGTGTAGCTCAACTTAAAAAAAAAAAAAAAGTAATTAACTGCCACTAACATATAATCAGAATGCAATTAGAGTCCACTAAACCACTGACTCAACTAATACATAAAATGCTGGAATTATGGATTACTGCTAACACTTTGTGGTCTTCACATCACTCCCAACAGAGCAACTGCAAGAGGCAGCAGCAGGCGGAGACCACCGGCGGGCGGCGGTGATTTTGTCAAATGTACACAAAATAGGCTCTGAACACCCTCATACCACCAAACCGGTCACCATCCACTTCCACGGTACACAAAATTTAACCTATCACTTCGATTTCTATTACAGTTAGGGTCGAAAGTTTACAGCTTTTGTTCTATGTTTCTCAAACTCCACCAGATTAGTCATGGCCCGTTTACAAATTCCTAGAATACGATCAATTCTGAAATGGGTTTTCTCCAATTCTGCTGAAAACCGCATTACTGGCTCTATTCCTGTTATTACCCAAAACCCTAGGTTCTATGGAAAGAAAATGGCTCCTGCTGAAACCGGAAAAACTGCTGTTACTGCCCGGACGACTCTAGCTAAAGCTGCATTAGTAGAATACTTGCATTTAACTAGAGACTTAACCTTTCAAGAAGCAGAAAAATTGGGCTATAATTCTCCAGCTTTTGTTGAAAATCTTGTGAAAAATATTGATGATAAGGAGAGAGATTTTTCAAGGGCCTTGAGGCGAATTTTCCGCTACCATCCTATTAATGAGTTCGAACCATTTTTTGAGAGTTTGGGTCTGAAACCTTCAGAGTATGTCCCTCTTCTACCGCGTGGTATGACGTTTTTAAGTGATGATCCCCTGCTAATGGAGAATTACAACACTCTGTGTAGGTATGGTATTCCATGTAATAAGATTGGTAGGATTTATTTGGAAGCAAGGGAAATTTTTCGATATGATTACGGGGTTTTGCGCACGAAGCTTGTCGGTCATGAAAAGTTGGGGCTTAGCCGATCTACTGTGGCTATGCTTGCTGTTTCTAGTCCCACTCTTTTAATTGGTGATATAAATTCAGACTTTGTCAAGGTACTTGATAAACTGAAGAGCTTGGGATTTGAAGTTAATTGGATAGATGGGCATTTGTCAGAGAGCCCTTCTCTTAAATGGGGACAGATTCTTGAACTTTTAAGCTTATTCAGCAAGATAGTTAGCAGCAAAGAGTTGGGTGAGTTTATCAATCGACATCCAGGACTTCTCTTTTATTGTTCAGGGGATTGGACCCTTTTGCTAATTGGGTTCCTATTGAAATTTGGATGCACAGTGAACCAGATACATTCGTTGCTTCTGCAATTTCCACAGATTCATGTTGAAAATTTTGTTTCAAATTTGAAGCGGAGTGTTTTATTCCTGAATTCAATCGGGATGGAAAGTGAAGAGATTGTGAAGTTTGTTCGTTCCCACCCTCTCTTGTTGGGCTCATGTCAGGTGAGGTGTTCTGCTAGGTTGCTGTGTGAATTAAAGGTCTCAAAACAACAACTCTGTAGTTACATCAAGAACAATCCACATGAATTGATGAATTGGGGTTTGGGATCAAAACCTAAGCCATTACCAAAATCAGAAGAGGAGATAATGGATGAGACACGGAAGGCTAAGTTTTTGTTAGAGATGGAACTTGATGAGATTTTGTCCCGTAGGAAAGGAGCATTCACAAAGCTTTCGTGTAGGGATCTTCAAGAAAGATTTGATGTACTTGTTAAAGCCGGGTTGGATCGAAAGGATGTTTCTCGGATGGTTAGATGCGATCCTGAATTACTTATGAGGTCGAAGGATTTGACTCAAAGAAAGATTGACTATCTTGTAAACAGTTTGGGTTATCCCGTATCAGCACTAGTAAAATTCCCATTATATCTTGGCTTGAGCAGTCAGAGGGTCAAGTCAAGGATGGAAATGTATAAATGGCTCAAAGAAGAAGAAGCAGTGAATCCCAAGCTGTCAATATCCACGATTTTAGGAACCTCAGATAAAGAATTCATAAGTTGGTATGTCACTTCTCATCCTAGAGGCCTTGAAGTTTGGGAAGATTTGAAGAAACGGATTTACTTGGAGTGAAAAATGTTAACCGCTTAAAAATGGTACTGTTCTGAATTCTTCCATGCAACTAATTGTTTTGAAAGATAGCTGCCTTGTTAAAATAAAAACATCTTTAGGGACCAATTATGAGTTTATTGTATTGATATTTAGGTATAGGCTGCTGAATCTGCTCTAGTGTGTGTTGTGAATATGAGGATTTGGATCTAGCTTCATTTTCTGGAAAATGTTGCTTTGAATTCAGTTTTGTTGTTTTTTTGCATGAATTTCAACTATGAGTTGATTGTGTGAATATTGCTGCTGGATTTTTTGTACTATATTTTTCATTTTAACAACTCAATTTTATCTCATTCTCTACTATAAGTTGGCAATTCAAGCCAACTTATTTGCAATAGTTGATTCAGTTTTGAGGATGTTCAATTTGCAAAACCAGCTCTATTACAGATTCTTAAATTATACATTAAATCTCTCTCTCTCTCTCTCTCTCTCTCTCTCTCTTACCACATCTCGACTAATCCTCATTCGAATGTAAGTCATAGTTAAAGCTCATCCCTCTCAGTTTCATTTGAACTACTTCGTAGGTAGTATAAGTTTTCAGGATTGTAATAAAGCTCATCCCTCTCCCCAAATGTTTCATTTGAACTACTTCGTAGGTAGTATAAGTTTTCAGGATCGTAATACACTGCCTATTTGAGTGATTGGGCACTTGAAAACCAGTTCCTTCAGTTTTGACGTAAGGCTGCGTTTGATCGTCTGAATTGAATGATGATGAATTGGAAAACAACAATAGTTTATGATAGATAAGAAATTCAATGGATACTCGGTTATTCATTCCAACGTTTGACATCACAATAGATAGAGCATTAGATAAGAATTACAATCAAATATGTTGTTTGATTTATCGACGGATAATGAAATAAATTTGTTATCATTTTACTAATTTGAACAAATTTACCCTCGATGGGTAGTTGCTCAACATATTATTTTTAGTCATTTTTCAATGCATGTATGTATAAGACTCTTCAGTAGAGAAACAAATTGAAGGTAAAATTTCAAAAGAACATTTGAATTGAGAATATTTAATTTAAGAAAAGAAAGTATCAAAAATAATTGTGAAGCTAATATGAACTCAACTCGAATTAATTGTTCTTACTCCAACTCATTTTTCTTGCATGTAGATATAAGTTTTACTTGTCAACAAATAGAAGGCCAAAATGCAAAACACCCACACATCAAAAAAAAAAAAAAACTATGAATAGAAAAAAAATTCCAATTTAAAACTAGAGCGTATAAAAAATAATTTCAAACAAATATGAATTAACTTGAACCAATACGAACTCAACACGAACATATAAACAAACTTTTAATATGTATGAATTTAGAAAATATCAAACAAAAATATGAAATAATTTTTTTGAATCAATCTTCAAATCGAATCTAGTGAGTTATTTTTTGAGTTTAGATAAAAAGAATTTGGTTTAATTTTTTATCTAATTTTGAAGTAGATATTTGAGTATAAGAAATATTTATGTATCAAATTCATACTACGCCAAGTGGGCGCTTCAATTCTTTTATCCATAATATGATGATATAAAACACATAATAAATTTTAAAATTCAATTCATCGTAGTTATCAAATTTTTTTTTCAAATTAAATAAGCTACACAACAGGTGGTAGCTCTCCCCTTTTAACCCAAACCCACTCCACCCGACGCAATGAGATTTGAACCCACGACCTCCTACGTGGAGATGTGTGTCTTGACCATTGCGCCACCCCCTAGGGGGCAGTTATCAAATTTTGAAAAAGACATTATAATAAATTTTAAAATCTAATCCAACTTTGTATTCATGCGATCAAACGCAACTTAAAAATACTTGTTACTTATTTTTTTACGTAACAAATAAAATGCATTTACCAATCATCCACATTAAAATTCATACTCAAATGTCTACATATACTAGTAGTTACCAAATATTACACTTACAATTATTTTTCTTGAAGTAACTAATATTATTAATGGCTAAATAGTTTTGTCCCCACTGAATTGACAATTATTTTAAGTTTAAACATGAATTAGGGTATTGTTTTATTTGAATTTATTTTTTATTTTCACCCCTTCTGCTTGCTATAGCAGGTCAGTATGTGCCACATCAGCACTCAAAGCCACGTCAGTTGAAACACACCCTCAATGCTTCATTTGCTGCTTTTGCATTTGGGATACTGTTATACTCTGAGAAAGCTCGAAGCCGGCACCAATGGGTTCTCCGGCGATCGGGTCACCGGAGAAGGCAACTATGTGATTTTTTACCATGGTGTGTTTGAGGACAACAGTCATATTTTGTCAAGATCTTTCTCAACAACAGGTTATGTCTCTGCCATACATTAATTCATTTATTGTTTCTTGAATTCATTACCATATTTGAGAAAGAAAACAAAAAAGAACTTTGCATTGCAATTTAGTTGGAAAAATTTGTACTATGATGATTTGCAGGATTGTGTTCATTTTGGTTCCAATTTGTATAATATGTCTCTTCTGAGTTTTGTGTTTTTAGTGGGATTGAGTATTGGTGGATAATTGATACAATATGTGCCATCTTTCAGACATAAGATTTAGTGTGGTTGCTTAGTTAGTGTGTTGAAGGAGCTCATAGGTACTTACAATGAATTATAAAATGAACACAGTTTATTATAATTGAAAAAATATGCTAAATTTCCATGAATTTTATCCTGAAATTGAAAAATATTCTAAATTTGCATGAATTTTATCCTGAAACACCATAACAATGGTTGGGTCATTGGTGGCGTCAGAATGCGATAACCTATACAAAACATAAGTATATGTCTCTTGATTTGCACACCTACTAACAAAACAAAAATCCACAAATAGCAAAATACGAAATATCACCCATAATCAAGTGAAGACAAAACGAAACTTGCAACACGGTAAAACAAAACTAAACTTCCAACAAGAGAAAACAGATCACGACTTCCACCAAGAGAGAAAACAAACTATAAAACTAATATAGCTAATAAAATAAAATTTAAAACAAAAAATAAACATAAAAAACATTAATCTATTATTAATAAACATACTCTCACATACTAGCCAATATTGAAGGTGAAAATAATTATAAGAGTATGCAAATTGATCAAATGAGAGAATCTGGTAATAGTATTAAAACTAACAAGAAAACAAGATTAATCATGTCGGATCAACTAAATATATATTTATTCAACAGAATTAATACGAGCAAAAATGATTGATCTACTACCTATGAGTAAATATCGACTGTGGTTCAAAGATTTTTTTATTTTTTATATTTTATGTAGAACTAGAGATGACATCTAAAAATTCCCGATAGGAGAGAAAAAGTAACCAGTCGTACAAAACTCAACTCGTTATCACTCCGCCTTCAACCAAGGCACTACAGAAAGTAGAAATGTTGTATCAACCAAGAAAGTAAAGATTCAAGTCATTACAAATTTACACTCCCATAGGTTATGATGTTACTCAATGTCTAAGGAGATTCAGACATACTAGAAAACAGAATAATCTCAATGTTGCTTTGCGTTTTAAGCATCATCTGTCCCAACAAACAAATCATCTCTCTTCACGGGGCAAAATACCTGGTACAAGGTACCATATCAAATCTGCATGCCCAAACCAAGATTGCTCAACATTTCATCAAATTGGACCAAAATATAAAAAACAACATCATATATTCATATAATTACCTAATCTGGAGAAGGAATCCCATCATGATATCTGCCTCCAAAACTGACGGTAATCGTAATAATTAAAACCCCTATCTAAGTTGGCGTTCCACTCCTCAGGTATGCTGTTATACCCTTTGCAAACAATTGTTCCAGGCTATTATTTCACCTGTAAACCAAGAATATCCAATTATCTATTAATACCAATTGCTCCAATGTCGGTCCACATCTCTTTCCTGAACCAATAGCCAGTGCTTAACCAGAACTGGTCAATCAATGCCCTGAAGTGGGCAGATAAGATCATCTAACTCTATAAAATCTTCTTCTAAAATGGATAGTAACTGCTCCACCAACTCAGCATCACGCATTTCACCCCTATCAATAAGCCCAGATGATGTAACCTGCACCGCACAAGGCAAAACACCTTTATGTTTTGTAACTGATGTGTAACATGAAAAAAGTAACTGGAGTATTTGATTTCTTAACAAGGGAAGTTTTGTCAAGGTATAAATGAACTGGATATATTTATACTTTCATTTCTACCAAATCTTATATTTGCAATAAGTACCTATAGATGAAATTTTCACCAAGTGAAGTCTAGTTTATTCATATTCACACCACATCCCACCACAGAAAGCAAACCAACAATCATCATCTCTAGTATTGCTCTAGAATCAAAAACTAAGTTTTTTTTTCCTCATTTGCACAAACAATCATATAAAATCCATGTCCAAATAACATTGAGAACAAAAAAAATCAGCTTTATTTATCAAGAGTACCCACTTCAGGGAAAAGGGCTCGTGAGTAAGACTTGCAACATAAAAAGCATTGCATAGGGGGCAATATGTGAAGATACTCAAAAGATTCCACTTTCGTTTCTTTCCCTCCCAATGATGTTACTAAATACTAATACATGAGGAATCCTGTTATATGGCAACTATTTATTGCTTTTAATTATATAAAAAAATTGACATTGTATCACATTGAGGTAAGCTTATTGCCAGTTGTATAAATATAAACTCTGTAATCAGATTTCAGTATATCAATATGGTGCAGTAGAAAAGAGATATTATGAACCTGTAATGTTCAATAAGTAACAAAAGATTAAAGTTGCAGAATTTTTTAATGTATAAAATTAAATACCATCTCATTGGGCTGCATGCCTGGAAGCTGAAGGCTGGAAACAGAAATTGGTCCAGCCAAAACCTTATCATCAAATTTGCTAACCAGTCTCGGATATCTTGAGATTTCATTCTTCTTGTCAGCCAAGTCATCATCATTCATCTTAGCTTCCACAATATCAGGTGCTACAATTCCATCATGCTGAATACCAACGTGACGTACTGCTGAAAAACCTTCTTCAGCACATGAACTTAAACCATGTTCTGATAAACTATGTACTACACGAGATTTGACAAACACACGACAAAGGACAAACGAAGCCTGCACGTGGAGAAAATGTCAGGACAGAATGTGAGAAATTACAGTAATCTAAACTCCAATAGTTTCTTCTTATTCTTTTCATTGACGCTATTGCACATTCCTATCACAAAAAGAAAAAGAAAAAATGAAGACGTCTATCAGCTAACTTATTTACTCCCAGGAGCATATTGATTAGGGAGAAAAACACTTGATTGATGTTATGGTAGAACCCTTTTGATCAACATAACACACAAGTCAACTGAGTGGATTGAGATAAAACACTTGATTGTAGCTTAAACAACGCATTGATTAACATGTCCTGCAAAAATGTTTTATTACTAATACAACCTACAAATGATTACTCCCAGTTTGTCTCAAGCAACATGGTTACACAAGTTTGAGTCTAATAAGCCCTCAACAGTGATATATTCTATATATAAGAGAGAGGAGTGAGATGTTGGGTTTGAGACAAATAAGTATTTCAACATTCATGCTCCTGATAGCAGTTCCTTATAATAGAACTTACAGATGTGGAATCATTTCAAACATAGAAGTAAATATAGGTCCACTAACAGCTTCAATAAGCAACCAAAATTTATCAAATTATGGATTAGGATCTTCAGTTAGCTGGAATGAAATTCATAGTTAATTAGGAATGTTGCAAAAGAAACACTTTACTACAAAACATCTAGAACCATACAAGTAGAGACAGAAAATTGAGACGTCAATATGAAAGATATAACATTCAAATAAGTCCCATAGCTTCTATATATGTTTCATTAAGTGGACAGCTAAACATAAAACCCAACCCAGGATAATATTAAAATCAATCTAAAAGCCTCCATTCCTACCCTGAAAAAAGTTGACGGGAAAAGTACTATGAAATTGGATTTCTTCAATAACATGTTTTTAACTTTGACATTTCCTTTCACTACTCAAAAATCCAGACTAAGCCTAAGGACTAACCTTTCATATCTGCTTACTAGAACCCGCAACATTCAGCTGCTTCCCACTAAACATCCATATCCCAGTACTGTACCCATAATATAATAACTTAAATTCTCAGTTCAAAATCCAAACCCAAACCCTCTTGATTATTTATCAATATCAGCTACCCATATAAAAACTAACAAATACCATAGCTTGAATTGAAACACGAAAAGCAACATTTGAGAACATAACAATAGCAATTTGAAGATACATTCAAATTTTAATGCCAAAAACAAAGAGAAGAAAATCCCAAATTTACCTTAACATGATCAACAAGAGCATACACGTACATGACCCAGTCGGTCTTGACCGCCGACTTGGCCGAATTCCCCAAATAAAAAACGAATCGCGTCCTCGTCCCGACGGTGACATTACCTCCAACACCCACCACGTTCCTCACGCTCCCTCTCCTCTTCCAATACCCACCCTTGGCCCTCCTCCTCCCCACTCTCTCCTTCCCATCCCGCACCGTGTAGCAGTACCAGTGTCGCCTCCTCCCGCCGTAGCCGTACGAGAAGCAAGCAGTGTCCGGCAACTCGTAGGGAACGTAGTCGTACAAATCGAGCTCGCCGATCAGGTCGAAGCCGCGCAAATTGGCGGCGTCATGATCGGAGGTCGGAGGGGCGTTCTTGCCGGCGAGGTAGTAGCAGAGGAGATGGTCCTCGGAGGGGTAGAATCGGCAACCGGGAGGCAAGGAGAACGGCGTCAGCCTGAGATCTCCCATGAACGGGAGATCATAGAGAATTAGGTTAAAATCGATGATTTTGGGGTAAACAGAGAAATTGTTGAGAGAGACTGAGGTTTTGTACTGTGGGAATTGCGTGTCCCGGAAGACTCTTCTTGCCACACTCAGGTGCTACACGGAGTACGTTCTCCTTTGTTTTTAGCCGTTAATTCGTTTCGATCTGATGATGATTCAGGCAGTGCCTGGCGGCGCCACGTGTCCTTTTACAGTGTGAACGCAAGGTCAATTTTGTGATGGTACTTCAATCGCAGCCGTTGGATAGCGTGATCGTTGAAAGGTACGGTGATAGTGCGAGATTGGGACAGCGGCACGGAGTGATACGCTAGAAGCTGTTTGGTTTGATTTGGAATTTTGGGAGTTAATGACGTGGTTCGTGAGAGAGTGTACTCGCTGTATTTGTACTAGGTGATAATCATCATTGTACCAAATAACAACGTGTCTCAACTGACTGGCGAGTACATAGTTTATTATACTCAAGCGAGAAGGACAACAAATATATTGCGTTAGCTTAGGACTGACGGCTGTTTCAAACGCGGGGAACATATGTTAGCAATGTCTGAAATCTAAGGTTTA
>JAYMTF010000861.1:0-29065 GCA_036897485.1 Pelargonium nanum | reverse complement strand
ATCAATCTTTCAGGTAAAACCAAAGTATTATACTGTAAGGTTTAAAGATTTGCTGCATCGGTTCAGCTCAGTTTTGATCGATCGGTATAGCTAGTGAGGAACAGATGTTTAAATCCCAAATTTTAGTTGGGGAATACTAATTTGTAATTACAGACTTGTATTTCAACCTTATTTTTAGTTTCAATGTGTGTGCATTTGATCATCTGTCTTGGAACACATTTTAACTTGGAACTATGGTAATGGTGTGCTACATAATTTTAAGAAAAAATAAACAAAATATATATAAAAACAGAAATAACACATTAAATCATTCTTCAATGAGGTTGACTAAACATCCTTTTCTTTTTTTCATTGTCTTCACTTGATAAACATTGGATTCCTGCTCAAGAACTAACAAGTCAACCTCTACAAGGCCGGCTAGAATCTTTCAAATCATCTATTTATGCATGTATGTCAACTATACATAGACATACTTACCATATAACAAAAAACAACTGCACCAAATGAACATGACCCAATTTTTGAGTTAAACAATAGTTTCTATCTAATTGTTGATTTCTTTACGTACGTTGGAGAAACTCGCTTAGATGCTGATGCTTACTGACCGAATAGATGACATGTCCAATGAGTACGACCTCTAACTATGAGCTAGTGGAGGTTCAAACAGAGGCCTCTAGCTCCTAACCACATCGCCTACTCATTTTCTGACCATCGTGGATAGAGTTCGTCTTTAACGACTGAGACACATATACCCGATGAGCTCCAGTTGCATATCACTTATTTGTAGTCCAAGACTCCAAGTAGGAGAAAGTCTTCGAGCAACAACAAGGCCCAAGAGAATATCTTTAGGTGGCAATAGCAGCAAGGGGCGACAACGTAGGAACAAGCATCGATGTGTATGTCTTTGAGAATGAGCGCTCCAACTACATCCAGCTCCTGCTCAAGTCCAACATCATAACGAATATGTATAAAAACTTAATATGCGTAAACTGAATGTATATTAGAAAATCAATTCATTACGTAATGTAATTTTTTTATTATAAATATTTATTACATCGCATATTCTAGATTTTTTTGAAGCGAAATCATTAGACACTTTCGCTTTTATTAGATAAATGAATCTCTAACTAAATTAAGTTTTTCTTCCCCATCCAACAAAAATAGCTATAGAAAACTGCAACACCAACAAACTTAAAAGAAAATTTAGTTAAAATTATCTATCTTTAGCTATTTTAATGAATTATTTTATTTATAAGTCCTCCCTAACAAAATTCCCGCCAAAAAGAAACGGTCTCATCGAAACATAAGATTACTTACCAACCGAAAAAAACGTGCCTGCCTCAACTGACTCTCTCCATTTCCTCCTATAAAAACCACCGCCACCGCCACTCACTGTTACCAATAAACCTCACAGAACCAGAAAATGGGATCGCCGGAAGCACCATCTCGAAGGTCAATAGGGTTCCGGTGGGGAGGAAGTTGACCAGCATTGACGTCTTCGAGATTGTTTTCTGGACGCCCTTCGCCACGGCCCTCCTCCGGCGGCCGCGTTGCGGTTGCTGGCCGCCCAGGTCGGCGCCGCCTTGCGGGGAAGAGGGGATGCTGGGGGTGGCGCCGCCTTGCGGGGTGGCGGAGTAGATTTTGATTCCGACATCTTCTTCTACGATTTGATGCTCCATTTTCTTGGTCGTAATACTTGGAAGACAAGATAGTGCAGATAGATTATTCTGTGGATATTTATACTAGTATGGGTTGTGTGATTAGCTTGAATTTAAAATTTTGGAGGCAGTTATTGACGGTTTGGGGGGAATCGCTAACCGTTGATTAACGTTAATTTTTTTGGACAGATTAGGTGGGCCTATATCGTAGGCCCATTGGGTATTAAGTTGGGCCGAATTGGTAACTTTCAGCTCAAACTCAATTGGGGAAGTATGATCCATCTTTTTATGCCTCAATTTTTTTTATTATTATTTTTTTGATGAAGCCTCAATTTTTTAAATTGTCACCTTAATATATGTATTTTTGAATAAACTCAACTAATTTATATAAGCATATAATTGGTAATTAAAGTATAATTTAATTATAAAAATGGAAGTGAACACTAATTTCATATCTAGTAAATTTAATATAATTGAGAGAGAAATTATGTGCATGTAAAATGGCTGTATGTGGGGATTGTATAGTGCATATATAGTTGACTAATTAATATTCAGCGCAAGACTAAAACATTGTTTTAATGAAAAAACAAGTGCAACACTCAACAAGGATCAAGACAAATTGTTTGTTTCACTGAACCTTCTTGGCATGTTATAATATTGGGAGGATAATATTAATTTCATATTATTAAGTCAGTCTACACTAATTTTCTCCAAGAAATACACGACGTTATCAAGAAAGAACAATATATACAAAAAGTAAAACATCAGTGAATGTGTACACTCAGACAAAGCCAGTAGTAACCTGAACCAGCAATTTCATTTCACACTAGAGAGAGGGATTGCTGTTAGAGGGAAGTAGTCAAGTTTGAAAATGGCTTTACTTAATTTAACCGTTGGATATAAGGTCTCATGCATGCATTGACAATATTTAATCCTTAAACATAGTATATACATAAAAATGCTAAAACTAAACTCATCCCTACAGGTCTTTCCTGAATGGTCATTGTTTAATGAAACAAGCAAAACTGACAAGTTGACATGACTTCTCTCTAGTCAAGATGTTGCTTCAACAAGTTTATCTGCAATTTTCAAATCCATGAGAATTGGAGTTACAGATAGGATCCGAGCAAGCATATCACTAATATATTGCTGAAAACATAAGCAAAAGAGCCGGTCAATAACCACACAATGACACAAACTATATTCTAAAAGTTTATATTTGTTTATAATCAGCATTTGCCAAGTTTTCCAACATGCCCCCTTCATTGATGTTCCAATTTTCATGTGACGGCTCTGCAAATTTTTTTTTTTTATAAGCAAGAAAAAGCTAAACTCATAGTTGACAAGTGAGCTTGAGAACAAGTGAGCATGACTTTGCTTGTGTCCTGTTGGTTTATCATAGAATCTGTGGTCATCCCTGGGGGATTCCAGAAGTGGTTTTATCTGAGCTTCTATATCCATCCCATTTTTCTTTTTGGTTGCCAGATCTTCCTCTGGCTAGTGTTGCTCCAGAGAGTGCTTTTAGTTATACTATTTTTCGTTATCAAAATCATATCTTTTCCGGGTTTATGTGTTTTTAGATTCTTCAGAAGTTGTGTCATGTATCTTCTTATGCTCACTAGAGTGACCAACAACATTGAAGTTGTAGAAGAGGTTGAAAGCTCGCACGTTGTACAAGATTGCAGTCCAAATGCAATTGTTAATTCATTTGTTAGTTTGGGGAGGGGACCAATTCTATTTCAAGTCCAAGTACATAAATTTCAAATAGGCAGATGTGAAGGCAACATTGGTTCTGATGAGGATGGTGATCAAGCAGTTCTTCATAGGGAGGAGACTCTGGAGGGGCTGAGTCTTGACATGGACCAAGATATCAGCAAAAATGAGTGTTTATCTGATATTCATGAGTCCTATTTACCAACCAAAAATGTAGATATTTCTAATTCTAGTTCTTGTTCAGTTGCAAATGATCTTGAAATGGATGAGCATTCACAGTCCAGTTCCCCGGCCCTGGAACTGGAAGCAGAAACAGATCATGATCAGCAAGAATTCGACTCGTTCTATGTAACTTATGAAGAAAGAATGAAGTGGTTTGATTTGCTCAGTCAGGAGAGAAGATGTGGAATAAGTGAGTACTCAAACTTTTTACTATATAATTACTTGGTACATTTGTAACATTTCTCATTCTAATTGTCCAAAAAGAGCTTTGAGAAGTCAATTTATGTAGTATTAGTAGTAAATTCATATCTAAGTGATTGTTCTTGATTTTTTTCCTGACTGTAGGTGCAATCTTGAGCAATCAACCAGATACTCCAGACTGGTTTGAGAGCATAGATCCCATGGACTTCTCTGTCCCCTATTTTACAAGGGGCCAAATGGCAAGAAAGAGGCTGCTGAGGAGCCTAGAAAGTGACATTGAGCTGGTGTATGTGGCTCAGTCATGTCTGTCATGGGAGGCACTCCACCACCAGTACAGGAAGGTTCAGTTTCTTGCAACCAACACCTCTCAGGATGGTGTGTTCTACAATAATGTGGCAGGGGAGTTCCAGAACTTTCAAATTCTCTTGGAAAGATTCTTGGAAGAAGGAAGATGTCAACACGATCGGGTTTGGAGCTATGTTCAGGGGAGATCTTCCCTCAAGAGTTTGCTCCATGTCCCACAGCTTTCTGGTAAATAATAAACTCAATTCACTGTTTTTCCATTTTCTCATTTTGTCTTGACTTGAAAACATGAAAGAGGCTATGTCCAATGGATTCACACCTTAATTATCAAGTTGGTACTAAATTAACTTGTGTTTATTCACACCAACCAATAAACATGTCACAACTTATTTTAATTTTTTGTGGTTAACCAGCAGAGGCTATGTATGTCCTGCTTGGCAACAAATTTATATATATAAAAAAGTCTTCATAATTTTATAATGTAGGTATTGAAAAGATGTAAGAGAAAGGAGAAAAAAATAATCAGAAAAGGTGGGTTTTGGGAAGGAACTCTATTGTTTCTATATTCTGCAACCAGGCAGATTCATGTTTGAATATTCTTTACTTACAGGAACATGACAACCTCTAGATAGTATGCTGACAAATGAAAACTACATAAAGTTTAACAACCAAACTTGGATAAAACTGAGCAATGCTGTTAACTACTTTCCATTGATTGAGTGATGTCATTAATTAATTTGGTGGTTCAAGGCTTTTCAGAAATGAAAAATGAAGAAAGGAGAGGAGAAGCAACAAGTGTAAAACAAGTTTTGAAGGTGATAGAGGTATGCATAAAGGCCTATTGGGAGTTTGTAAAAGCAGACAGCAACAAGTCATGGTGGAATTTCAAGACTTCACCATGTGTGGAAGACCCAAGAGATTTGGAGCTACTAGCTGACCTCACCAAGAAACTAAAAAAGGTGAGTTTCACATTTTGTCTTTCATTTCTCATCTTATGCATAAAGGCAGCTAATTAAGTGTTGTTGTTATGGTGGATGTTGAAGAAAGAAGTAGAAGTGAAAGATTTAGAAGGAAAGAAGAGGAATTGGTTCAAGAAAGGATTGAAGCATGTGGAGGAGTCTCAAAGAATGGAGATTCTATTGGCAATGATAGATATGAAGCTGATATGGAGGGTACTCCACATGTCTATGGTGTCCTCTTCCTACCTCAGATGGTGCCAACAAAAGCTACAACATATAGAGATCAAAGAAGGAAAAATCTTTAGGGCCTGGCCTGGTCCAATGTTTCCACCATAATCTTTCTTTCTTTTTCCTTAGTAGTTAATATTGTATGATAAGAGGAATGAAAAAAGATAAGAAAAGAAAAAGAAATGGGAACTAGGGAGATTTGGAAACATGATGAGCTCAGGAATGTAGGTTCCTCAGGAGACTGTACAAAAATGTGCATAAAATAAAATGAACGTACCTTTTCCGTCTCAACATGACTCATATTTTTAAGACAAAAACAAAAGACAAATCGAATACTCATTTTAACATAATAAAATTTTTTCCACGTGATTTTGTTAAAGATGCTCATCAAATACCTCACGATCACCGTCCATTTAATAGTTTCACTCAATTATAAAATGCCTATAATAAAAACAAAATAAAAAACACAGAAAAGTCAAATTAGCTATGAGTCACTTGAAAGAAACGAGCCATTTTAGAATAAACTAGAAAGTGAAAACAAAACAAAAATGTCATTCACAATAATACAAGACAGCCTACACGTTTTAAATTATTGCAAAAAGATGAAAGAAAAAATTATATTTTTTTTCACGGTTGAATCAAAAGGGTTCGTGAAAAGCCCAGGCCCACCAAAAAACCAGAGTCTGTAAAGTGGATGTGTGGTGGTTGGCAGTGGCTGGCATGATCCAAATCTCTCTCTGCTTAAACTTAAACATTTAACATTCCCAAAAATTCAGGCAATTTGAACCTCAAAAACCTCTCTCCGAATCCCAATCCCTATATCATCTCCGTCTCCGTGGGACCCGTTTTTCAACGACCCTCTCCACAGAGATTTCCGGTCGCTGTTGTTCGCAATTGCAATTGCAATTGACTGCACAGTCCATGTTTTCTGCTCATTTACTTCACCTCCCTTTGTCTTCAATCTCGCTTCCCTTCATTGGGTTTGCTCATTTCCCAAACTCCTCAACTGGGTCTGCTTCACTTTCTTCAAACTTTGCTTGGTTCATGAGCTGAGAGCTCCACTTTATTCTCTTACCTAAATCGTCCAACACTTGGGAAATGGCGTCTATGGGGTCTCTCCCTTTTGTCATCGAATCGATGACTGAGAGCTTCTTGCTACTTCATGCCGGAAACTTACGGGGACCCAGATTCCCGGTCGCCGAGTATCGCTCCAGAAAGGCACCTGAATTGGCATTTCGGTTTCTTAAAGGCGTAAAAGAAGATTGTGCACAATTTTCTTTGTGCTGCAAGAGAAAGCAGCGTGGGGCTATTACGCGCGCGAGAGTGACGAGGGGATCGACGGAGGACGGTGATAGTGAACCTGTGGACTCGTTTCAAGCCAATATTGAGAAAAGCAAGAAGGTACTTGCCAAGCAAAGAGACCTACTTAAGCAGGTATGTTTGGTTATACTGAATTACTGTTCTACTTATAATTATTGGACATTGTGTTATGCTGTTGAATTTGGACCATCTAAAGGAAACATGGAGCTAATTGATTGCTTTGAAGGAAGTTGAGGAAGAGATGATGGGCAAATGCCTGATCTTGCCCACTCCTTCCTTCTGTTACTGCCCAAAAGCATGAAACTTTTGGCTTTTAGATTTTGCAATTAGTAAAACTCTTTTTAGGTTGTAATATTTAACCATTTAGTTTTTGCAAATAGCACTCTACAAACCCAGTGACTGTATTGTTCCATTTGTTCGACAGTTTAAATTGGTCTGTTTCACGAAGGAACATTATTGAATCTTCTTGAGGTTTACTCTAAATGATCCATTAATACATTTTGAACTCAAAATCGAATAAGCACTTGCAAAGAAAAGTATTGATCTTCACAATACTTTGTGAAAATGATCCATCTCATCATTTATTTTGGAATGTCATGGTTATTATTCATTCATGTGAGCTGCTTTGTTGCTGTAAGCCTGTAAGCCATCAATTTGATGAGGTCTTCACTCCTAACTCATTTGGTTAGTCGTCGTCATATCCCATCTGCTCTCTTATTATGAGGGAGTCTATTAGAGAAACAATCTACAAAAAATGCATGCAATTATGCCAACTAATGTAACACGTTTATCCCTTTTAAATGCAGATTGCTGAAAGAAGAAAACTTGCCTTATCCATAAATAGTAGTATTGCCAACCAAGAAAACATAGATGTTTCTTTTAAAGGAAGTGACAAAACTTCTCCAACTCAGAGTTCTGCCTCAACTAGTGATGATAATACTTCTAAAGAGTATAGTAAACAGACTCTTTCTAGCAACCATGTGCATTCATCTGCAGATGAGTTGCCAGAATTTCTACGTACGTCTGTTAGTAGAGGTTTCGGTGAGAATAAGAAGGAACCTGGAACATCTTTACCTTCTAAACAGAAAACAGTGGGTGTGGATTCTGCCAAACAAGCCTCTACTGCAGATAAGGTGCCAGAATTTTTACGTACACCTGTTAGTAAAGATTTCAGTGAGAGCAAGAAGGAACCCAAACCATCTTTAGCTGCTAAGCAGACCTCATTGGGGGTGGACTCTGCCAAACAGACGTCAAACTCAAACACAGTTTGGTCAAATGAGCTGCCGTCTTTTCTTTCATTCTCCTCTGGGACTTCTAGTCTAGAAGATAGAAAACACGAAAGTTTGAAAGAATCAGGTTTACAGGAGAAAGATGGTGATGCAAATGAACCTGTAATTGAAGACATCAAACCCCCTCCTTTGGCTGGAGCTAATGTAATGAATGTTATTTTGGTGGCCGCAGAATGTGCTCCATGGTCCAAAACAGGTATTTTATTA
The DNA here is from genome assembly GCA_036897485.1 of Pelargonium nanum. Lineage (NCBI taxonomy): Eukaryota > Viridiplantae > Streptophyta > Magnoliopsida > Geraniales > Geraniaceae > Pelargonium > Pelargonium nanum. Next base: position 20,965 of record JAYMTF010000861.1, on the reverse strand, counting down.
TGAACCTATGATCTGGTGTGCAATTATAGTGTGCAAGGAAAAGGTAATCCATAAATATGTAAGGAACTTCTTTAAGACACCATATAACTTATAGCTTTGCAAATCTGCTGCTTCAGTTATGATAATGGTGGGTGAAATATTAAGCCACATTGTTTCAGCCAAGCCCAAGATAGTTTAGGAAAAGGATGCAATTTTGTTGTAATATCAAATAACAATTGAATATGCAACGATTGTTGACAAACCCACACAGGTTCAGATCTTTTGTTGTCTCATTCAGTTAGCTAACTCAGGGCTATATCAATAGAAATTGATGAAACTCGAGTTGATCAAGATATGCATTATTTAACTCAATATGGGTTAGTTGCTTCAGGTTATGGTGTGCATAACGGCACAAACACGAAATCAAGCCTAGTTTTTTCATTGTAATCATTCGCTATCATGCACGATATGTACATTTTGATTTCAATTTTCAATTATATTTTGATCATTTTCTGGTTTGATTGATGGAGATTACATTAGATAGGATAGAGTGGATGTGGATGTGGATGTGGAGGAGAATACAAGCAAAAGATCCCAAATAGTTTTGCTTAAGGATTCATACCCCAACATTGTTTGAGAATTGGCTTGGTTGTTGTTCTGATTTGAGTGGTTTGCTTTGGACCAGCTGATTGTCCTGGTGACCTGTCCTCTTAAATTTGTTGATCTTCATTCTCGAATGCATATCCGATAACTAGTTGTGCACCGCAAACCTAGGAGTGTCTATCTTTTTAAGTTTTAACCATCTGGTTCATCGAGTTGTCGCTTCTGTAACTTGTTTTCTAAAAATACCTTTTGGTTCTACTCAAAGATATAATTTTTTATATTGTAAGAGAAATTTGAATCAAATTTGAACTAGTGACCTAGCCCAACATTGTAGCATTAGAAAGTGTCATATGAAGAAAAAAAACTTAAATATCCTTGATAACGAAATGATTATGGTTCTTATTTATCTGCTTAAAAAGCAAAAGAGTACTATTGGGTGAGCATAGACTGATTCTTTAGAGTCCTCCCAGGTGGGCTTGGAGATGTTGCTGGGGCTTTGCCAAAGGCATTGGCTCGGCGTGGGCATAGGGTCATGGTAATTCATTCTTTTTCTGTCATGGTTACTTATTTCTATTTGTAGTCGTATTGTATAACTGATTAAAGGTATATCTAACTATTTTCTTATTATTTTGTCAATAATTCACAAGATACGTATTTAAACTATATATTCATTTCGTTTAGATGGCCTAGATCTATGTGATTATTATATTGTTTAAAAAGCATGTATTTTACTTAATTTTGTACGTGGAAGGCTGATTAACAGAGGGTAGTATGTAGAAGACACATGAAACTGATTGTTCTTTCCCCTTTCTTTATTTTCTTTTCTCTGCTTTTCTTTTCATAGGTTGTTGCACCACGCTATGGTAGTTATGCTGAAGCACAGGATACAGGAGTTAGGAAATGTTATAAGGTTGACGGGCAGGTATGTGGCAGCTGCATTGTCTAATTGTGTCTTATTTCTAGGGGAGCATTTAAATAAAATTGTTGTGTTGAAATGACTAAAAAAAATTTGTGCTTGCAGGATATGGAAGTAGTTTACTACCAAGCATTTATTGATGGTGTTGATTTTGTTTTTATAGACAGTCCCATCTTTCGCCATATAGAGAATAATATATATGGAGGGAATAGAATGGTAACTTCCCCTGAAACTTCAGCTTCATTTTTATTTATTTGTTTATTTTTTTTGAAGGATGGTCATAGTTTCATGACATACTACTGTTAGTGTTAAGACGATTTGCTCATGTGTCTTATATCTATGAGTATGACCATGCCATGGAAAACCCATCTTTTAATGCACTATAAAAAATATATTGATTTACAATATTATTAAAGAATGACCGCATGTATCTTTATTTCTTTTTTTCCTTCCCCTTCTCCTAGCATCAGAAAGATAGTGTAGCATGGCATAATTATAATTTGTATACTGCAGATAATTTCTCGCTAGTTTACTTCTCAAGCTGAGGGATAATGTCACCTTTTGATGTTTCATATTAGATTTTCTTTCTTTCTTTGAACTGTGAATGGGTCTCCATGGATTGTTATTCGTAGGCATTTGGCCTCTTACATGTCTTTTCTTTTTTGGAACAGGATATTTTAAAGCGCATGGTATTGTTTTGCAAGGCTGCTGTTGAGGTATTAAATTGTTTTTATGTGATGAATGATGTAAATAATCTAATCTATCATAGAACACCCTTTAGATACAAGTCCGCAGACGTCCCAATTGCAAATGTTGAAAGTATGTGTTCACAAAATAAAAACTTTACTTTAGATCTATCTATAAAATGTACATAGAAGTCCAGAGCTTCCTTTGGTACATCAAATATACTATATATATGATTGAAGCAAGAGAATCAAAACAGTTGTACAGCAAATCAGTAGGAAGTACATGTTTCTTAGATCTCCAAGGAACAGTATAGATAGTAGAGCAGCTTTTCTGGCAAAACTGGAGTCTATTACCACCATAATCTGTTTTGCTCCCTGCAGTGAGGCCAAGTCTAACTGTCCAACCCTTTTCTGCTAGCTCTTTTCTCATGCCAAGTAACTGAAAGAGATTCCTGTACAAAAGCAAAACCTATAACAAATACTCTTCATGGTGAGTCCTTTATTGCATCAACAAAGCCCCATCTAGGTTTAGGAACAAGAAGTCTTCTGCTAATAATAGGTATAAGATCTATGCCTTGTGCTTCCATAAAAACGGTTTTCGGCTCTCAGGATCTTCAACAATGATTTCTGCGTAGCACTGTCTCCTATCCTGTACTTCATAAATATTTCATTTGGTAGAAAAGGGTACCTAGAAGAAGATAGATTCTTTCTTGCCATATATGTGAACATTGGTAGTATCTAGCACATGTAGCGCTTACAGTTACCAGACCTTAGAGTAGCTATCTTGTTGTCATTTTTATTTTTGTTTCACAGAAGATATTTTTGTGGGCTGTTAGTGAAATGGATCTATTCTCAGGTTCCTTGGCATGTCCCGTGCGGTGGTGTCTGCTATGGAGATGGAAATTTGGTTTTCATTGCAAATGATTGGCACACTGCATTGTTGCCAGTGTATCTGAAGGCATATTATCGTGATAATGGATTAATGTCATTTACAAGATCCATTATTGTAATTCATAATATAGCTCACCAGGTTTGTTTCCTACTCTCTGTTATCTTGAAACACTCTTACAACTTTTAAGCTTGATGCCTTGACTGTCTTGTTTAGTTGACTGACTTGTAATGCTGAGCTGAACATATGAACATGGGAAGGACTAATATTGAGTTTTACAATCCTATATCGTCTAAATGGCGAGCCTTTTGTAGGAAATCAACATGCATTTTCTTCACCTTAAAAAGAAAATGTATTCAAATATGCAAATTTGTACTGACATATTAATTGAAACTGATTGAGGTTAAAGGGAATGAGCAGCCTGATTCATAGGCGATAATCTATTCAACAACCTTATCTTTTTTGTTACCATTTTAAATTCTGAAATTTTCATGTCATGCATTAGCTTTTATATGATATCATATGACTTGGAATACAAGTCCACAATAACTAGTGATGTCATCCTGATGAGATTTTATGTGAACATTTCTTAGTACCGCATAATAGGTGCTAGTCATCATGTCATCTGACATTCTTATTATTTGGTGAAACTGGATTGTTAGAAGGTCCTAGAACTTCTGTTGTGTACTTCAGGCTTCTTCCTTTGGGGGTACCTCTAACACTAGTAGAGAAGATTGGCTTGTTAAATATTGCCTCAGTCTCTTTTTTAGTGACCTTTTGTCCTATGGAGACAAGTTGGCTGGAGCAATCCAGCATCTGAGGGGATTGAATCTTCAGCTCATGTTTAATAGTGATGCATATTTATCTCTGAAGGGGTTGCTCCTTTTGTACTGCTCATGTTCATGGGTTGCATACTTGCATTACCTTTGTTGTTAGTAAAGTATTTATATATCTATGGAATGATGAATCGAGTTTGGTTTTCTGATTAGATTTATATGTTATATGTAGGGCCGGGGACCAGTGGCTGATTTCTCTGTTGTGGATCTTCCGCCGCACTACTTAGACCTTTTCAAAATGTACGATCCTGTTGGAGGTGAGCACTTCAATATCTTTGCAGCTGGTCTGAAGACAGCAGATCGTGTGGTTACTGTTAGTCATGGATATTCGTGGGAACTCAAAACTTCTGAAGGTGGTTGGGGTTTGCATAATATCATAAATGAAAATGACTGGAAATTGACTGGCATTGTGAATGGAATTGATTCACAAGATTGGAACCCTCAGTTTGATTGTCACCTGACATCAGATGGTTATACTAATTACACCCTCGAGACTCTGCAGACCGGCAAGCCTCAATGCAAGGCAGCCTTGCAAAAGGAGCTTGGTTTGCCCGTCTGTGAGGATATCCCATTGATTGGCTTCATTGGAAGGCTGGATCATCAGAAAGGTGTTGATCTAATAGCTGAGGCGATCCCGTGGATGATGGATCAGAACGTGCAACTGGTCATGCTGGGCACTGGCAGAGCTGATCTGGAACAAATGCTTAGGCAATTTGAAAACCAATATAACGACAAGATCAGGGGATGGGTTGGTTTTTCTGTTAAAACAGCCCACAGGATAACCGCTGGTGCGGACATTTTGCTCATGCCATCAAGATTTGAACCATGCGGACTGAATCAACTGTATGCGATGAGCTACGGGACAATTCCAGTTGTTCATGCAGTGGGTGGGCTACGAGATACTGTTGAGCCCTTTGACCCGTACAAGGAGTCAGGGTTGGGTTGGACGTTTGATAGTGCAGACACGGGTAAGATGATACATGCATTGGGGAACTGCTTATTGACGTATAGGGATTACAAACAGAGTTGGGAAGGACTCCAGAGGAGAGGGATGATGCAAGATCTCAGTTGGGACAATGTTGCTCATAAATATGAAGAGATCCTTGTTGCTGCCAAGTACCAGTGGTGAGGAGGATGTCCAGTGCTAGAAAAGGATGTTTGTGGGTAAATATTGTTGAGAGGAGAGCTTTTTCTTTTAATTTGTCAGCTCTTTTTGAGGTAAGTGATGCTAAAGATAATGCCAAAGGAGGCAAGTTCACCTCTCTTATTCCACTTTGAGTGTCAAAATGTAAGTAATTAACTTTTAGTTGAGTTGAGTTGTGTTGTGACAAAGTCAGTGGTTGAAATAAATAATAATGATATGCAACAGTTAACATCTTAGGTTAACTACTTAATTGTGCTGTGTAGAGTTACTTAATTGTGTTGTTTAACATTAAAGCTTGGGACTTCTCAAATCTCAACTCATTTTTCTAGGTTTTTTTATCTCCTCATCTCTCACCCTTTTAAAACCATCACTCTTCTGTCTGGTCCACAGAAAGGGTATTCTACTCCATATATATATATATATATATATATAAATTAACCATAACAAGACCACAACATAAGACATCTGCTCCATAAATTCCCACACAACAAATCGTTTCCTGATTTCCACATTCAAATATTCAATCCATACAGCACGGTCGGCAAAATTATTTGGTTAAAAGCCATAAACTATTAAGTTTGAACTTCAAGTTACTAAGTGGATGAAGTGTATCAAGGGAAGTTTCTGAAAGAGCAAGAACATTTAAACATATGAAAGTCATGTGAGAATAGCAAAGGTTCAGAGGAATCATATAGACCAGCAGCTAGATAGCCCTATAAACACAAATTCTTTTTGTATCAAGAAGCAAAACAGAGTATCTACATTCAGCAATGATAAAAACCTGTCAGAAGTTAAGAAACTGCTCACACCTGCAGCTTGATCGGAAACATATCAGAACCTGGAAATGAAGAAGATTTTAGCTGAAATGCCATGAAATTGTTGGTTAGGAATACAAAGTCAATCTAGTACCAACATGACAAACAAAAGCCTTGTTTTTCTGGCTTAACAACCTTGTTTTATGTCCATAGACTTAATACCAACTTTTTACCTTCTCCATAACTATTTTAAGACAGACTAATGCTTAGTACTACAATACTGAACAGTCTTTACCTGAATTAGGCACAGGATGCCTAACATAAAATTGTTTCCATGAAAAGTAGATAATTCCACCAATACCAGAATTAAATAAACTTTGGACCCACTGAAAGAATCAGAAGAGTCAACCTTAGCCAACTTTTAGCATCTCCCAACAACCTGCATAAAAAAACTCAGCAAAAGTTCTAACCCTCCCTCCTTTCCTCCCTGGTCAAACTCCTATCCCATATAGTCACACTACAGCCAAAATAATGTGGTAAAAATGCATGTGTAGGAAATAAAGCTTTCTTTATTGATAAAAATGAGTTAACGAACATAGTATATGACATTAGATATATTAAGCACTACCGAGGGCATAATTACTATGAGAGAAGTTTAGTTAGCAGCATAATGAAGTTTATGCTAAAATACAATATGAGGGTAACTTTCATAGGATTCATCTAAAGCTTTAATTTTCATAATTCTTCTGCACAATGTAGCAAGTAAAGTAATACCATCTTAAGCTCGTGTCAAAAGCCAATCACACAAAGAACGGCTAATTGGCAATCATTCAAACTACAGGATGATCAATAATTAGCAGTGTATTTTGTACCCCGTGCTCCCTACATATGGAAACCAATAAATTATATAAACTAGGAACCACTAAGAAACCTCCATATAAACACCAGTCATATGCATTAACCTATAAAGAAAATCTAAGAAGTTGCAATCATGGAGAATAATTAGAGCCAATAACATGAAGCAAGAGAAATAGAATTACTATATAAAGTTATTATCAAAGAAAGGATTCTTATATTCCCCACTATGACCAATTGTATATAAACCTTGCAACTTATTAGCGGGAGCTTATTTAACAACATAGTTCCCAGAAGATTGAACAGAGAAGGCTCTCGTCTCCTCACCTCTCCTACGCATTACGACTACTCAGTCCTGTATTGATTCATATATCATCCCTATCCGATTTTACCTATCAAACTTTGTTACTATTTCTTGATCTTTCGGTGCTTCTTCGGCCCGGGTACTTCCAACCTGCCAACAGAACACCCACACCTTGCTCTAAAAACAAGAACTGCTCTTCCATTCGGAGGCGCCATCTTCTTAAGCTCAGCCTCCAACTCTCTATGATGATCTCGAGGCAACTCGAAAAGGCCTCGCTTAACTCCATCTTTCGCAGCAGAATTCGAATTCTTAACACACTCCTCTGTCTCGAGCTGAATATCGAATTCGGCAGCCTTCCTGAGGCCCTTGCAATTAGGGTTCCCGCATTTCCGTCCGGTGCACATTACAAGCGCCCAGGCAGCAAGAGCGGCACAGGAAATGCTGAGACCTATAGATCCATATATCAATGGAGCCTGAGAGACCTCCTCCTTCACCAGATAGAGAACCACCGCAGTGACCTCAATCAGCTTAACGGTCACGAACTTGATGTGAGGGAATAGGAGGAACCCACAAGCGCCGATCACGGCGATCAGGATCACGACATCCACGGCGGCCGACCGGGAGCGGTCGCAATCGGGGATTTTGAGGCAATTTGGGGAATTGGATAGCTTGTTCCTGTTGTTCCGATGCAATTGATTGTTGCTATGCCTCGCTTTGGCACACGAATCCGTCGAGCTGCTCGCCATGAATGCAGATTGGTCAACGGGCTTGCAGACCGAGATTGAGCTTTGGAGATAGACCATTTCAGACAGAACCCAGAAATCAAATCCTGAGTTCCGAACACAAACTCAACAGAAACCAAATCGAACCCACCAAATCGGAATCAAAATCAAATCGGATTAGAAACAATCCGATTGAAGCCAGATTATGTCAGAAATTAAGGACGCAACCCAGATGAATCAAATTACAAGATTGATTCAGCAGAGAGAACAGTGAATCGAATCAAATGAGAAGAAGAAGAACCGATTGGGAGAGCGAATCGATTAGCGAGGCCGGCTTGAAAGGTTCTAAACCAGAGGGAGGACAAGGAAGAGTCATAAATTACAAGTCTGTGTATATTGATCGCATTCGATTGATCGCATCGCAATTCTCAAACTTCGACACACAAATCTCTTTCTTCTCTTTCATATGCGTAATGTTTTCACACACGCAAAGCCTTTTGATGTTTTTATGGGCCTTCTTTATAATTATGTTGGATGGTTTAGTGGACCACATTATATGGGCTGTATTGGAACTTATTTTTCACAGATACCATATCAAATTCATTTGACTTCAAGTTCACCAGGTTGTTAGTTGTTACTACAAAATACACAGCCAAATATCTGGTACAATGAACGAACTGAAATTCATTGTTATCACAGCCACACACCCCCTTAGCTCCTCTTGTCCTTCCGTTTCTCATTCTCCTCCAAATTTAAAAAAAAAATACAAAACCATTAACACAAAGTATTAAACATAGTTTGACAGCAGATAATGATGTTAAACAAACATATATAATGTCTTAAATCCTTCAATAGTTTCAATCTCTTTGAAGTATTCATCCATCCAACTTGATTGGATTTGATGACCTTCAGATTCATTCTTGAGTGCATATAAGACATTTAGCTATTCTTGATGTTAAGAAACTCATAAAACCATTTAGAACCCTACTTTAGTACTGAAAGCTGATTTCAAACTACAATGGATATATGAATGAGTAATTAGGCGGTTGTTTGGTTCATCTACTTCCCTCCGGTAGAACAAAACTCTATAGACATTTGACCTCAAATTGTTTGGTTGTTGGGTTATTGTAGCTTCAACTTCCAGACATTCATTCTCATACGAGCTCTTGCATGAGGTTTTCTCACAAGTCACAACTGAGGAAGATTTTCAACTTCAAAATATCCTCTATCCCCTTACTCCATCTCCAACACCAACCTCGAGCTCCAGATCGATCTAGCAAATAGTACAGATAGCAGAAGTTGCAGTAATAAAATGACATAAATGGTCAACCACAAACAAATAGTGTCAACTAAGGAGAAAGGGACATAGAAGGTCGACCACGTACAAATGATGGTCGACCATACATGGAGTAAGACAAGGTGATCGATAGACACATGAGGGTCGAGGATGAAACAAGAGAATGATAGATAGAGAGAGTGAACCACATAGTTAGATGACATGATAGTTTTTTTGGTTAATCAAAGATTGTTTTTAGTTATTTGAAAATAATATTCTTATATAGTTCTAAACAATATATCAAACAATATCATAATCCAAAATTCATTTCCAACCTTTTTCCAAATATTATCTTAGCAGACAAATTTTCTGTTGTTAATAACTATTTATTCCGTACCAATTACTTGAATGGACAATTCAAATAAACAACTCAAACATGCATGAGACAAATCATCATATCACTTCTCTTACTATGGAATGTGAATGAAGAGATTACACAAAAAAATCTTATAACAAAAATAACAAGTCGTTTGATGATGTGTTCAATTAATTTATTCTTAACTATTTCCTTAAATTTTCATTTTTTTATATTGTGACAAGTACTTTATTATTTTTTTATCAGAAAAAAAAATTTGTTGATGAAACCTGAAGGCTACACGAGGAAAGAGAAAATACAGTCCAGCTTTTTGTCCGAACACACGTGTCTGAATCTCAGCAACTCTGCATTTAAATAAAGGAGCAAACGCAACCTCAAAAAGCCAGATTCGTGTGGGAGCTGATTCGCACGTGCATGTGACTAGGGACACGTGTAGCAACGGTGAAGGTCTAAATGTGTAAAGACGGTTCCTTTATCTGTTAAAGTATTGGTAGAAAACTTTACTTTTGGGTGGTGGGGACCACTCCAGGATATGGACATGCCTACGTGGCGCGAACCTGTGTTTAGTTACATAAATTAATCCTAAAATTAATTTGCTAAATAAATCAAAACGAGAATGGTTGGTTGGTTGGCTGGCTGTTTGTTTGAGATTAATATTGAAGAGTCAAATTCAGATAAAAATAATCAGGCAACTTCATATCTGTTCTAAATTTTCCCACAGCTTGAAGATGACTTCAAAGTGGAGCACTGCCTCAACTTCAAGTCTCATCCACATATTGGCCTAAGAAATTAAATATGAAAAGAAGGGAAAAATAAAATATCTCATGTACATGTGACTCAAAATTTTAAATATATAAACGAGAAAAAAATTAGTAAACATATAGAAAGTGGTTGATACTCATTCACACTTTGACATTTTACGAAATAGCATGCATATTCGATCTGAGTAATATCAGGATATGAACCGTCCATCTGAACTCATTTTTCTCTTTATGTGTGTGTATACGAGCCTAAGAAATTTTTGTTAAAACCAATGAGTTGTTGTCACCACATTAAAATTTGTATATAATCGCGTAAATGAATTTGTAGAAGCAAAAATATCTGCTTGATTCATACATTTTATTGATTTGTCATAATCTCATAGATATCCAAAATGTAAGCAGCAAAAAAAAAAAAAAAAAAACTTATGAGAAAAATGGATGTATTGATTATGTTATTTTAAACTTACATAATAAATGTTCTAAACTTAAGGGGTGTTATGTGTCATAAAAAATTTCTTTAGTTTGTGGTGCCACTTGTAATTATGCCAATATTGATTGTTTTTCATTTTAGTTTAGTAAAAGCAAAATACACACTATTGAATTTAGTTTGAATTATGATTAAAGTTGGTTTTGACTTATAATTACTATTTCCCATACAAATTTTCATGTGATCTCTACATGACCGATATATTTGTTTTATCGGTGAACTAATAACGACAAGTTTTTTTATATTTTACACTAACTTAGTTTTAGGGATAATCTCTAAACTCACAACTTTATTAAAGTAGCATTACTCATTCCTTATGTATGAAAAATCAATCAAAACACGTAGTTTTTACATTCTTTTCATCTACTCACATAACATTACATTAATGTGATGATTAACTTACCTAATCTTAGATAAACTATCTCAGCTCTAGTTTACACTTACTAATATATCATATAATCGTTAATTTGGTTCACTCTAAATTCTAAACTAATCGTCTTTCTTTCTTATCGTAAAAAAACCATAATTGCATTATGTGAAAAGAATTAAAATAATAACAAATATCAATTTAATAATTGATTCTAAAAGAAAAGTAAATTTAGTCGACAACATAAAGAAAAGAACTTTAGGGTTTAGCAAAGATGAGGAGAATCAAAAAGTAGAAAGTGGAAATGAAGGCCAAAAACAACTTGTGGCTCACAATTGCTTCCCCAGCTGACGTGGCAACCCCACGCATTTCAGCGGATCAAAAACGTACAACCGACGAGACGACGAAGCACTCACACTCGCACACCGCGTCATGTACAGATCTCTCTCTCTCTCTCTCTACACACACAACACAACACACCACAGCACACCTCTTTCTCTTTCTCTCTCTAGATTTTGATTTCCGTTTTTGAGTTTTTTATCTTGTTGAGACCAAAAACAGGGGCAGAAAATGTCGGACGCGAAAGACCCGGCTATCAAGCTCTTTGGCAAGACGATTCCGTTGGCAGAGACACCTCCCGGAGCTGCTACTTGTACTGATAATGACGATCTCGACCGGGACCGTCCTTGTGCCGATTCAGTGATTGAGGACGAGTCCAGCAACGGGGATGGGGAAGAGAAGAAGGTCTGTGTTTTATTCAACTTTGATGTTTCATTTGTTTATTTATTTAGGGTTCCTAGGTATACCCTTTTTTGGTTTGATGAAAACAAGTATTGGGTCGATCTTGTTTTGCTTTGTTTTGGGTGTTCTGTTGGTTTTGGCGGTTGGTGTGATAATTTCCTGGGGTTTGGTTTTGAAATTGAAGATATTTTTTAGTGGGGTTTGTATGATTTTGTGCTGTGTAGTATTTTGAGCTGAGGATTTTGATAGTGAGCATGTCTGGACTTGTTTCTAGCTTTCTTGTGCAAGGGTGTTTGGTTTGTTTCATTGAACACTTAGCTACTTATTTGTTTTGTGTTTTTGTTTTGAAAGAGATATTCGATCTGGAATTCAGTTCTGTTCTAGGTAATTGAAGTTGAAATTGTTTGGTTTTCGGAATTTGTGGTTGATTCGAACATATGTTTGTACTATTCAATCTTGTGGTGCTGATTCGCCTTTGATGCTCATCATTCCTTTTGGGGAAAACCTTTATTAATGTTTCCCGAAACAAGAGTTTTCAAAAGATTTGTATTTTTGGGGGCTTTACCAATTTCGGAAAATCCTTCCTTTTCTTGGTTGTGTTGTGGTATTGGATTTGTCCCTATTGTTCATCATATTTAGGGCTTTAAGTTTGTTTCTTTCTTTCCTTACCAGAGTGTATTGGTTATTCTAGCAACTATCGGACAACTAGGCATTGCTACCACAAGCACCTTGACTTTTCTATTTATTGTTGGATTAGAGAAGCTTTGTCATGTATAACATAATTGTCACAACTTCTTTCTTCCTTCCACTCTGCTTTGGCCAACCAAGAAAATTCCATCGTTGCTTGTTTGTCAGTTTTTTTTGGGTTATACCGCTTCATTTAGTTGTTGAAATGCTGGGAGACCTTAAAATAGATAGCTTTCTATTGACACAAAAAAGTCAATAATGAAATTTTTTATGTTTCAGTCTTGCCTAATTATAGATTTCTCCTTTTATCACCAAATCCGTTTCCAAGTCCAGTATCTTGATTTTGAGCTTTATTTCTTTCCTGAAAGAAGACAGCAGTCCATATAAACCAATATGTGTGTCTATATCTATTTGTGTTATTGCCATTTTAATTATCACCAACATAAGTGTTTCACACACCCCAAATTGGGTTGGAGTGGAGATTGAACTTTACTAAACAGTTCATCTATGCTACCGTGGCTTATGGGATTTGTCACTTGCCAGTCAAATTTGTTATCTTTATTGTAATCAATATGAGTTTGGGCTTTTGGTAACCTAACTCGTCATCATAAGCCAAGACAAAGGCTGAATTAGAATTTTAATCAATTTTTAATGTGTGGTTTGTTAAGTTGTCTTGTATTGGATCTATTGCAAAGTATGGTAGTCATGCGTTATTCAATCATACTTGTCCTTAATAAAAGAAATTTGTGATAATTTCAGGAGAGGCTGGGAGGACAGATAACTGAGGCTAAACAGGAAGATGAGGCCGAACCTTTGAGTTTGGAGGAGTCTACTAATCCAGATGCAACTTCAGGGATCAGTGAGAATCCTAAAACACCTTCTGTAGAGAATGAGACTGCCCCAGTAAAGAATTCAAAGTCTGAAGAAGAACAGAGTGAGACAAGTGGTTCTCAAGAGAAGACATTGAAGAAACCAGACAAAATTCTTCCATGCCCCCGTTGTAATAGTATGGACACCAAATTCTGTTACTACAACAACTACAATGTTAACCAACCCCGGCATTTCTGCAAGAACTGCCAGAGATACTGGACAGCTGGTGGGACAATGAGGAATGTTCCAGTGGGTGCTGGTCGCCGCAAGAACAAGAACTCTGCCTCTCATTATCGCCACATAGCCGTCTCTGAAGCTCTTCAGCATGCCCGAATTGATATTCCTAATGGAGTTCATTGTTCTTCTCTGGGAACAAATGGTACTGTCCTTACCTTTGGCTCAGATTCACCATTATGTGAATCAGTGGCTTCTGTTCTGAATATTGCCGAGAAGACAATGCAGAGTTCCAAACAAAATGGGTTTCAGAAACCTGAAGAAATAAAGATTCCAGTTTCTTATATTGATCAAGAAAATGGGGATGTGCAGATGAGTGGATCTTCAGTTGCAGCTTCTTCAAAGAGTGAGGCAGACAAGACTGTATCTTTAGAGCCCAATGTCCAGAATTGTCAAAGCATCCCTCCTCAGGTACCGTGCTTTCCTCATGCTCCTTGGCCATACCCATGGAATCCAGCTCAGTGGAGTTCTCCAGTACCACCACATACTTTCTGCCCTCAAGGATTTCCCATGCCGTTCTACACGGCAGCGCCATATTGGGGGTGTGCTGTACCAGGCTCTTGGAATACCCCTTGGTTTCCCCAGCCTCTGCCTTCTTCAAACCAGACTGCTCCAAGTTCTGGTCCCAACTCCCCAACCTTGGGCAAGCATTCAAGAGAAGAGAAAACACTTAAGCCAGGCAACTCTGCTGAAGATGAACCAAATAAAGAAAATAATTCTGAGAGATGTCTATGGATTCCAAAAACATTGAGGATTGATGACCCAAGAGAAGCTGCAAAAAGCTCTATATGGGCAACTCTGGGGATTAAGAATGATAAGGGTGATTTAATTAGTGGGGGAGGACTCTTCAAAGCCTTCCAATCTAAGACCGATGAGAAGAATCACAAAATGGAAGCTTCTCCCGTCTTACAAGCCAACCCCGCAGCCTTGTCTAGGTCTCTCAACTTCCAAGAGAGCTTGTGAACTTGTGCTTTGTTTCATTTTAGTGAAGACCGAAGACTTGGTGGTGGGATTTTATGGCCAAACGCATGCACAAACTGCAAACCAATTTGCGGTCATGGGGTCGTGATCTCACTTCTCGGCACTGGTTTCCAAAGCTGCAATGTGAGACTGGATATTCTCCCATCATATGCTTACAAGCAGTGAACCATATTGTGGTTCTCTCTCAGCCGAGGCAACAAGTGTACGTTTTCGTTCTTCAAGTGCTGGTATGAAAGTAGGAGCTTTTGTTTTTCGGTGAAAAATGTACATATTTATATATGAAATAGTCAGAACTAGAAGTGTGTTTGTGTACCAAAGTTCTGCTGGTGTTAAAAATAAGTTTTGAAGCACTTGATTCAAACTTCATTTCTCCAATACTTGCTGATATTTTTGGGGTTGGATTGTGACACCTCAGTTGTTTAAAAGACAAGCCAAATGTTGTTGTGAAAGGGGAAAAAAGAACATTGGTTGGTTGCATGCGTGAAAATTATTGCATTTTTGGTGATAGCACTGAGGATTATGCACTGTCTAATGTTTTGAAATGTTCCGAGAAAGCACTGAAATCCAAATTTTGTGGACACCAAACTCGAGTCTTGAGTGGTGAGGTTTAGGGGCCATTGTTGAGTGGAGGACTTATTAGCTTACAAGCTAAGGAACAGAAAAAGGAAGGAGAGTAGTGTAGGGTAGGGCCTACCATTTTGCAGATAAACTTGAAGTGATCTAAGAAAAAAAAGGCCAAACCACCTTTCTGTTTCCATTTCAATTCAAGAAGTTTAAAAAGTAGAGCATAAAGATGACCATAAAGCTTACTTTTCTCCCTCCACTTTTTTCTTCTCCCTGTTCACTATTCTGATATTTTGTGGTATTAAAGAAGAAGACGAAGGTGGACAATGATATGGATTGAAAAATGGGGCGTGGAAGGGACCCAATACATGTGATGCTATGGCCATTAATTAAGACTAGTGCTATCCCAGTTTTATTGTCTCTTTCGCAGGGAGCAATCTATTTCGTTTTCTGGCAATTAAGAAGGGAAAAAAACCATTAATTATGAGCTCAAAATTAGATTAATAAAACCACTTAGCATATATTTTACATAATTTGGCACCTTCAATTCCTGTCTATTTTGGGATCACAGTGAACTAGTGGTTAACCTAAAACAGAAAGGTTTCTCTACTGCAGAGATGAGATTGAAAAACAAGTTCTAAATCTATGGCTGAGTAGAAGTATGTTTCTGTATGCATTTACATAGTTTATACACTCAACACACCAAAATTTTCCTTAACATGCTGTTACAGAAGCCTCAAAACTTTTGTTTTTACACAAGTCTCATCCTTGAATCTCAACTGAAAGTCAACCTAGAAACCCAGAAGCTTTTGTTTTTATCTGTTCAGTTTCTTTCATTATTGATATTTTTCAAGGTTCCCCAACAAAACCAAAGCACTGATTCACAAATTGGAGGCTTACCCATTTCCCAGAATTGTGCAAGAAATGATGGGTCGGCCAAATTTTCTAAGGATTATGTTTGCTTCAGCACTTGTGTTGTTGCTCTCTAGCTTTTCTCATGGTCTGGTGCTTACACTGGAACTGCTATAATGCTTCGTCCTCTTAACTTCAAAGAATCATTTTTTGTTTAATAATCGCCGTTGTTGCTTTTTTTTTATTTCTTTTCTTATCTTTTCATAATCGTCTTCTCTGCATGAAGGAATCGATAGAAAAGTGATGGAGACTGCTCAGTATGGAGATTCCTGTGGTCCAGTTGAGGTAGTTTTTTTTCCCCTAGTTTTTCTTGTGGTTTGATTTTGGAATTACTGTTTGTTTGGTTGAATTTGCAGGCTACTGAAGGTGTTTCAAGGGTTATGATTGAAGTAATGGATTATGCAGAACCAGAGCCAAACAGAAACCCTAAAACAGGGTTCCTTTATAGCCCTCCTCCTCCACAAGGCTAGCTAGTTTTTAGATTTATATAATTTGAGGAGAAATAAGGACTTGCTATTTGCTTATTCCATAATGTGTTAATATTATAGGATGGCTTGGTTTGAAAAGCTTTAGTTTTTTGTACTGAGAATTCATGTTCTTTGCTCAATTGTATGCAATGATCTGTACTTCTAATTGTGCCTCTTATTTTTGTCCTTGGAAGTTCATGTGCAATTTACACATTTGTTAATCAAATTGAAGACTTGTGCTGTTTTTTGAAGAGAAATTTCAAGTAACTTGCGCTTGATATAAATTTTAAAGAAACAATTACATACTTTCATGGAAAAAGCATTAGAAGCAGGAAAGAAAGTCCCAATTAAAAAGAAGAATCCCAAATTCTACGAAACTTCCAAACAGAAAAAGAGACTGAACCACCAAATAATAAGTATAAAAAATTGTAAACGACCAGTCTTCCTTCCCAATATGCAGAAACTTCGACACATATTCAAATTCATCGTGTTGTGACCATTTCCTTTTCTTCCCAACATTTTGGTGTCTTCAAACCCAAGAAAAGAGAAGTCTTGGCGGTTGTCAATACCCTATATATATACTTATTCTTTCCTCTCTATATTCAAATCAAAAGCTCTAAAAATCTTTCATTTCTTAGCTAAATCAAAGCTCTTATATCAATGGAGGAGGAACCATCATCAGCTTTCCATGTCTTTTACCTGTTTATTGATGTCTTCTTGTCTCAAATGAGTTTCAATAAGTTATGTAGCATTCACAAAATTTTCTCCACACTCTGTTTCTCTTTCCATTCTATGCTTGGCTCTTGGAACTTGGGCAATGGTGATCAGTTTTTGTCTCATCAAGAAGCTGGTGTTGATGATGGGATTGGGAGCATATGCAGAGACGATGCAGAGATGGTGATGGAGAGATTGGGATTTATTTGCAATACAGAGAGCGAGGAGCTACAAGATCGGTTGGGCTCCAAGGAATTTAAAGGGTTGTTCGATGAGAAAGAGCCGAGCCTTGAGGAAGTTAAGGAAGCTTTTGATGTGTTTGACCACAACAGAGATGGGTTCATTGATGCCTTGGAATTGCAGAGAGTTCTCTGTATTTTGGGAGTGAAGGAAGGATCGGATGTTCAGAATTGCCAGAAAATGTTGAGCGCCTTTGATAAAAACGCAGATGGGAGATTAGATTTCAATGAATTTGTCATGTTTATGGAGAACACCTTTCCCTGAATTGTTTGTACATATTGGACATTTTATGACTATATATTTTCTATCAAGATTCTGTTTAAATCAACATTAGTTAATAGATCATATTAATGATTCATAACAAATTATAAGTGTAATTTTAATCAATCCATGATATGTTTTTTGGTAACAATATTAGTGCCTTTTCTATTGGTGGGGGCTATGGAAAACAGACGAAAGAGGTACAAATATTGGTACAAAAGTATATATGCAAAATTATGTGTCCTGGTGTTGGGAATTTACCAGTATAAATTAGTAAATTACCATACATTAGTTGATGTGAATTCTGGGAAATTAATATCTGCCGACAGTTTGTATAGCACAAGTGCATGGAAGACAGCTGCTGGTTCATAGTACGTACACACCACAGTAGAGACTATGCTATTGCCAATACGACAAAAAAAAGCTTACGACAATCTAGGGTAGTATTTAATAATCTTGTCGTTTCATGGTAGATGAGAGCTTCAAATCAATATAGTACTCTATACACTGTAATCTCATGACATACCCGAGTTTTCCAATCCGTATACTTAACGAGTAGACAACATTTACGGTGGTTTGTGACATTAGTTCGATAAGAGTAATTTGATTAATACTTCATTACAAAGATATACAAGAGTTAATTGAATCAACCTGAAATCTCACAACTAACTCATCAATTTCCCTTATTTCTTGGGTAACATCTCAACACAACCTCGTACTCTGCTTAAAAATGCATTCCGCTAATACAAGACACTAAACAGTCATTAGCCCCAAGATTAATGCTCAAGTATAGTGTAAAACTGCAAGGCCAGCTACAACCAGTTCTTGTGCTCTTGAGAGCCAAGAATCATGACCCCATGCATATATACGTATATGTTTAATTGAATATAATAAACCCAGGTAAAATTTATAACCCAACCCTAGGCACTTAAATATGTATGCATGGGCTTATATTATAATGAGTTAATTAGTAGCGAAATTGGGATCCAGTGTAGGTCTGGCCAAAGGACCAGCCGGCAGGAGCAACATTGTAAGAGAGGACACGGCGGCCGTCGCCGGCGGTGACGATAAAGGAGAGGCTTTGGCCGTTGAGGTAGGAGTTGCTCTGCCAGTTTTGGCCCCAGTTCCTGGACATAGGTTGCCAACCAGTTCTTGAGCCTTTGATGGACACAGCATGCACATCACCAGCTCCTCCTACATTTGTGATTAGCACTAAGTTGAAATATGAGTGCCCATTTATGGTGAACCGTATGCCGCCACTCCTCCTGCACCGAACCCTACACATCCACAATAATTACGTGCGTGCGCATCAGGATTTGTAAAAAAACGTCTTAACTAAAAGCTTAAGCTGATAGTGTTGAAGGTTTAATATTAGTTTCATACTGACCTTCTGTAGACGACAGGTACAACACCAGCTCTGTACTGAGCAATGTGTTGAAAGACAGGCTGAGAGAGATCGAAGTGGAGATTGGGAGGGTCACACCACCCTCCTGGAGGGCAGAAATTGGTTGCAGTGACCAAGATTGAGCCAGGGAGGCACCACTGTGGGTCATTTACACACCTTATTTCATAGCAAGAACCACAGCTCAACCCATTGTTGAACAGTGCTGTGCTCAGTGCAGCTGTGTTTGTTCCATAACCAGAACTGTACAGGTTACCATACCCACAAGCCCCACCTGCAACAAACATATTTAACATTACAATAAAATCTCACTATCTGAATCATATAAATATAAATAAATAAATAAATATATACCCATTGTCCCGGAGGCGTCGCCGCCGCCATAGAAGGTAGCATGAGCATTGGTCCAGCCATGAGCAGAAGAGACCAATGCTGAGAGAAGATTGAAGAAAAAGAAGACGAGAAGAGCCATTAATGTTTATCTTGCAAGAAAATGTGAAGAAGAAGAGGAAAATAAATAGAGGAGAGTCAACATCACACACCTGAAAGACAGTCTGACACCATATGAGCTGTTGGGACCGTACGTACGTGCATGCAGTATATTCAACTGCAACCACACTGAATGAATTACCAAGTTGCATGCATTTGGTTATGTGATTTTTTTTCTGTAAATTTGGCAAAACTGCTGAGACCATATCCAAATGGACTAAATTAACAACCGTGCCACTTTTTGGTGCAACCAAGTCCAATGAGACACTAATCAAGGCCTCGCTCCTTTTGGTAATAGTATAATTATTCAAATCTTCATTCTATTTGAAGTCGGACAAGTATTAATTAATTACGTACTTTGAATGATCAAACCGTTCTAACGAGGGTATGTGTTAAAAAAAATCATAATTTTATCTCCGGATCGAGTTTCTTGAAGGTTGTTATATGTTGTGGTGTGGGTGTTGTGGCCACAAAAGTTAACAGTAGATCATCACATCAAATGTCAGTCTTTGGAAGGGGACTACGGAGTGGGATACGAGAGCACATGCATGTCGTTTTATTTGCAGAGAGTCACTGTGGATGTAGAAAAAAGAAAGAGACCTATCACAGTCACATTTAATCATCCCAACATCAAAGATGCAAGATGGGTAATTTCATTTTCTCACCTTTCTCTCTGAATCGTCACTACCAAGTTTTCTTCTTCAACGGTTGCATGTTAACGCACATGCTATAAAACACAACTCCATATAAAATTTCAAACAAAACAATGAAACTGTTATTTATTTTAACATTAAAAGACACACCATGGGGTGTTGGAAACTTTGCTCTGTCAACCGAAGACACATATGAGGGTTCAATAAAAGTGATCAAAACCTAAACTTGGCATCTTCAATGTTTGATATTGGCCCAAAAATGGTGACCCCATGACTGTGTCCCGTGAAACCTTCTTGGCCGTCATTAATGAAACAACCTAAAAGGTGGAAATTTGAAGTTAATTGATTTGTTAATACTTTATTAGTCGAAGTTTTGGGTCTGAACATTTGTCAAATTTTGGTACGCAAAAATTCTTTAAAGTTATAATGATTCTATGAACATGGAAAATCAATATTACATATTATAATGATAGTGATGAAGGTGAGAACATTGTTGTTGTGATTATCAATAAAATCGAATTTATATAAGCTATCACGGGTCAATATGAAAATTTAACGAACGTAATGAATTTAATCAAATACTAGAACTAGACTCTATATGAGAAAAGGAAAGAAAAAGGTAAGGGAAATCTTTGCAGTAGATTAGGTGGGGTTTAATTAAGGTGTAATTGCAGATACCACATACGAACTTGTAACTTAAAGTAATTGACCCCCCTAAACTTTAATTGACACCCCTAAACTTTGTTTACAAGAATTCGACCCCCTTAAACTTTCCCACATCCATTTCGTCAGTT